>SKCR01014318.1:0-72702 GCA_019454045.1 Zanthoxylum bungeanum | reverse complement strand
CAGAAAATAGTCATTTCTTGTTGCTTTGTTCAGCTTTCGATAGTCCATGCATACTCTCCATCCAGTCACCGTTCTGGTTGGGATTAGCTCGTTCTTTTTATTGGTAACCACATGATTCCTCCTTTCTTCTTCGGCACACACTGCATATGACTCACCCAAGTACTATCTGAGATGGGGTAAATGAGCCATCATCCAACCATTTGAATTTCTTTCTTTACGACCTCCTTCATGATTTGATTGAGTCTCCGTTGATGTTCCACTGTGGGTTTGTAATCATCATTCATCAGAATCTTGTGCATGCAAAATGATGGACTAATGCCTCGAATGTCTGCTATAGTCCAGTCCAATGGCTCTTTTGTGTCTCGTAATATTCTCAGTAACTTTTCTTTCTGCTCCAATGTTAGTGAAAAAGAAATAATAACAGGTAATTCAGAAGAGTTTCCAAGAAATGCATACCTGAGATGGCTCAGAAGTAACTTCAGCTCCAGCTGTGGTGGTTCTTCAATCGAAGGCTTGATTCGATCTTTCTTTGGCAGTTTTCAGGCTTTCCACTTGTGGTGTCACATTGAATTGGAATGGTTTGTCAAGGTAGTTGATACATTCCAGGATTTCAGCATCTAGCTCGCTATCAGTCATGTTGGTGATGCAAGCTTCAAGTGTATCCGTGGGATTTAGCTCAGTATCCTGAACGATACTATCAACAATCAACTCTGAAGCATTCTTCTTCCTTTTCATTTTCATCGCTCGGGAATTTCATGGCTTTGAAAACATTGAAAGTAACTTCTTGGTCCTGAACTTTCATGGTTAGTTCTTCTTTTTGTACATCAATCACAGTTCGTCCTGTCACCAAGAATGGTCTTCCAATGATGATAGGCACATCTTTGTCTTCTTCCATGTCAAGGATAATGAAATCTGCTGGAAGAATGAGTTTGTCGACTTTGACCAGCACATCTTAAACAACACCTCTTGGAAATGCGAGCGTTCGATCAGCAAGTTGTAATGAGACTGAGGTAGGCATTGCTTCTCCAATTTGCAGTTTCCTGTAAATAGAAAAAGGCATCAAATTAACACTTGCACCTAAGTCACATAAAGCCTTACCGATATAGTGTTCTCCAATGGTGCATGGGACAATGAAATTTCCAGGATCTTTCAGCTTTGGGGGAAGTTTCCTCTTAATGATGGCACTACATTATTCCGTCAATGCTACTGTCTCGTAATCTCCCAATCTTCATTTTCGTGAAAGAATGTCTTTCACGAATTTTACATAGCTGGGCATTTCTCCAAGGCTTCTGCAAATGGAATGTTGATGTGAAGCTTTTTGAACACCTCCAGGAATCGAGCAAACTGCTTGTTCCAGTTTGTTTTTCTAAAGTCGTTTTGTGGAAAAGGTGGAGATGGAGTGGATATGATCTTTTTTTTTTTCCTTTGCTTCTTTTTCCTCCATCTGTTGATTTGTTCTTTTTGAAACTTCCCTCAATTATTGGCCTTGATCTAACATCTTTTTTGATTTCAGTACCGCTTTTCAAGGTCATGGCTTGACATTGCTCATTCCCTCGGTTCCTTGGATTGAGTTTCTGTGTTGCTGGGAAGATTACCTGGCGGTCTGTAACTTTGAGCATTGGCCAGTTTCCGATTTGATTCTCCAGTGCTTTGATGGAAGCAGATTGGCTCTGAAAGATAGCATCATATGCTGCTTGTTGCTTTTTGAACATCTTGCAATCCATTCTTTCATTTATGGTCCTTTTTCATGTTTCTGGCCTTTGTCTGTTGTTGAATCCTGGTGGTGGATAGTTCTGCTGTTGGAATCCAGTGGTGGATTGTTCTGCTGTTGGAATCCAGATGGTGGATTGTTCTTTTGTCCTGAATTATTGCTCCATTGAAATTAGGATGATTCCTCCACCATGGGTTTAGGTGTTGGAATATGGATTGTTCCCCTGTCTGTTGAAATTGTTGACATAATTCACCGTCTCTTCAAGTTGGTTTGGTTCTGGTGTTCCTCCATATGGTGAACTTGTGGATCCAGTGCTGAGAGTCTCCATGAATTTGCATATTTGATCCAACTTGGCGTTGACTGCTGTATTGGCTCCAGTTTCATAAATTCCTGCAATTATTTGGATCATGCTCCTTTCTGTTGGCCACAAGGAATTATTGTTGGCCATTTCTTCGATTAGGTCCCAGGCTTGATCTTCTCCCTTTTGCCATTAAAGCTCCTTCAGCAGCAGCATCGATTGTGGTGCTCATCAGTCCAGAAAGTCCATTATAGAAGGTTTGGACTTGAAGCCATTTTGGAATCTCATGGTGAGGACACATCCGGAGAAAATCTTTGTATCTTTCACAAGCTTCGTAGAGAGTTTATGAGTCTTGTTGCCCAAAGGATGTGATGTCATTCCTCAGCTTTCCAGTTCGACTGGTGGAAAGTACTTTTCAAGAAATTTGTTGGCTAAAGTGTTCCAAGTTGTGATGGAAACCCCTGCTGGTAGTGAATGTAGCCAAGCTTTAGCTCTGTCATTCAAGGAGTCTTGAAAAATATGCAGTCTCATTGCTTCTTCAGCTTCTTGGTTGTAATTGAAAGTGCCGCAAACTTCCAGGAAGTTCCTGATGTGGACATTAGGATCTTCAGTTGCATTCCCCATAAACTGAACCGACTGCTGAATCATCTGAATGTATGTTTTGTGTCACCCGCATTTGCTGGTAAGGGGCAGGAAGTACAATACAAGAAATGAGTCTGTCAACCACCGGAATGGTTCTGTCTCGAATGGGAATTGGTGGGTGCAACCTCAAAGGTTCAGGTTCCATGTTGACTAAGCTTCTTGGCCTTCTCGCCTTTCCCTTCTCAACTGTCTGATGGTTCTTTCAATTTCCGGGTCAAGCGGTCGAAGTTCAAAGCTTCTGGTTCGTCTCTTGAAGTTTCTGAGAACCTGAAACACAAGAAAAAAAAACAATAAGTAAAAGAAAAATTAGATACAAGTAAAGGTATTTAACCTAAAACTAATAGTGAAAGATAAATAAGGTCCCCGGCAACGGCGCCAAAAACTTGACCGGTGCGTAATCACACGCGTATAACGCAAGCGCACGTATCGTTCAAGTAGTATAAAAAGTATCGATCCCACAAGGACTTATACCTAATCTATTAATTTTATGAGGTCAAATGATTACTAGTATCTAACAGGTTGTTTGATTGATTTGAAATGGTGATGATTCTAAATTTAAAAACAAGAAATAAAATGCACGAAAGTAGGTTTAAGAAAATTCAATATTAGAAAACTATCTAGGGTTGTGAATCTTTCTAATATCCTTTAAAAGAAGAAGCGGTTATTTCATGTTTGTGTATTAAATCGGTTTACTACCTGGAATCTAAATTATGCGAAAGCCTCTGTCGATGGTCAGACGCAAATACTCAGTTTAACCTAATTGAACCATGTCTATGTCAACCAAATTATCTGGATTCATTAAGTTTAAGTTCAAATTATGGCTACCCCGCCCGACATGTGTATGTCTATCCTGTAAGGAAATCTATTAAAGGGTTATTTATCCTCAAGGAAGATCGTGGGCTATTAAGTCTAGGCTGAAAACCTAAAATTCCTTTGTCAAGTTTATTTTAGATTACCATATCAATCTTATTAGTGGCCAATTAACAGACGCATTAAGCTTAAGACTTAATAAGTAAACCTTTAAATTACCCAAACTATAAAAAACCCCTTATAAACTGGTGATATTAGAATTCATCACAACCCCAGATAACTAACTTAGTTACGACACATAAATAGGGATAGTAAAAACTTAAATAAAATAAAAGACATAAAGTAAAATGCTGAAAAGTAAATTGCTGAAAAGTAAATGACGGAAAGTAAATGTTGAAATTAAATATTGAAAATTAAATGCTGAAAAGTAAAATGCTGAAAAGTAAATTACTGAAAAGTAAATGCTGTGAAAGTAAAATGCTGAAAAGTAAATAAAGTAAAAGTACAATAAAAGAAAATGCTGAGGTAAAAGGATCCACTTTTATTACTTCTATTTTAGATATCTCCCTTAATATAATATATTAACTTTGCATGATAATTACCAACCAACCATATAGGCGGTATCCAGATTAAGTCAAATTAATAATTAATTACCAACCGACCAATCAGGCGGTATCCAGTTTAGTCAGGTTAAAACCAATTTAAATAATTACCAACCGACCAATATGGCGGTATCCTCATTAAGTCAGGTTTTAACTAGTTTATATATTATAATTAAGGGAGATTAATCTAAATATTAGTAATAAAAGTTTTACATTTTACCCCAGCAAAGGGAGTTACCTCATCATTACTGAAAAGTAAAAACTGAAAATTAAAAAAGAAAAGTATTGTGCGTAAAAGTAAATTGGCGGAGTAAAACTGAAAAGTAAAGAAAAGAAGTGCGAAAGCGGAAATTAATTAACTGAAAGATGTAAATAAACAAATAAGATACAATATTCTTAGTATTCTTAAGGAATTCCTTAGAAGAAAGTATGAATTACAAATGAAATAGCTTGGTATTATAGGTAAAATTTTGCCTCCATCAAATCATCCACCACAAATCCATATTAATTGCTCACTAATTGCTCCACCAAATCCATTATTAATGCTCCACTAATTGCTTTCCTGTTTGGTGGTGATTGATAATTTTTTTATTATTTATTAATTTATTTTTGCTTTGAAAATGATTGAAAATGACTTTAATAATTACACACAACACACACTTCTAGATGGTTCATCAATTTCGGGCATGACATCTTAGAATTCGAAATTATTTTGTCTTTAAAAGTTGTAGATCTTTGAGTCTTCTTAATTGGAACTTGAATCAGCTCAATCCGATATTGGAGTAAAACGTTATGCCCAAAATACGACAGATGTGCAAAACTGGAATTTCCAAAACTGTACTTCGTTAAAAAACGCCCTTTCAAGTTTCTAATCTCCAAAATTAATATGTCAAGTCCAATATTTTCCTTATTTGACCCACCATTTCGTCCTAAATGAATCATTGTGTCCCAATATTATTTTATCTGTAAAATAAATTAAAACACATCAAAACGTTCATCAAATCCGAGAAACTAAACAAAATAATAAGTAAAATGGGTGGTAAAAAATTGTTATATTTTCCGCTCATCAGTTACCTGAAGAGAGGGAGGTATTTGAGAAATGGAAGGATGATGATCTGAGATTCAGGTCACTCATTCTCTGTGCTATGTCTTCTGATCTGAAGAGGCAATATGTTGATATGCCTAACTCCTACAACATTATAACTCATATTCGGGAGCTATTTTTGAACCAGGAGTAGACTCTGGTATATAGGATCTCTGTGGAATTGTTCCACGCTCGATTGTCTGATGGTAAGCCAATGAGTCCACGTGTCTTGCACATGATGGATCTCATAGAGCAGCTTCAGAAGTTTGACTTTCAGCTGAATGAGACATTGGGCAGGAATTTGATTCTTAGCTCACTTTCACCGTCATATTCCCAGTTCATTATGAACTTCAACATGCATGGCATCCGTTGTTCCTACAGTCAGTTGCAAAGGATGCTTCAGACTGTAGAGGAGGGCAACAAAAATGGTGTGCCGACACACATTACAAAGTCCTCTTTGCCTATTTCTTCTTCTTCTCAATCTACGAGAAGAAGAAGAAGAAAAATGCAAAGAAGACTGGTTCTGGTGTTCATCCTAAAGGAAAGGTAGCAAAGCCAAGCAAGTCAAAGATGAAAACAGCTGAGGAAAAATGCCACCACTATGGCAAGATTGGGCATTGGAGGCTGACCATCGTAAACACACACGTCTAACGCAAGCGCACGTATCATTCCAGTAGTATAAAATATCGTTACCACGAGGACTTAATACCTAATCTATTAATTTTATGAGGTCAAATGATTACGAGTATCTAACAGGTTGATTGATTGATTTGAAATGGTGATGATTCTAAATTTAAAAACAAGTAAATAAAATTGCACAAAAGTAGGTTTAAGAAAATTCAATATTAAAAACTATCTAGGGTTGTGATTTCTTTCAATATCATTTAAAAGATGAAGTGGTTATTTCATGGTTGTGTAATAAATCGGTTTACTAACCTGGAACACACTAAATTATGCAAAAGCCTATGTCGTGGTCAGACGCAAATACCCAGTTAACCCAATTGAACCGTATATGTCTATGTAAACCAAATTATCTGGATTCATTAAGTTTAAGTTCCAATTATGGCTACCCCCGCCCGACAGGTATATGTCTATCCTGTAAGGAAATCTATTAAAGGGTTATCTATCCTCAAGGAAGATCGTGGGATATTAAGTCTTAAGGCTGAAACCTAAAATTCATTTGTCAAGTTTATTTTAGATTTACCACATCAATCTTATTGGTGATCAGACAACAAGAAGCATTAAGCTTAAGACTTAATAAGTAAACCTTTAAATTACCCAAACTATAAAATAACCCCTTATAAACCGGTGATATTAGAATTCATCACAACCCCAGATAACTAACTTAGTTACAACACATAACTAGGGCTAGTAAAAAGATAAAAGTAAAAGACATAGAGTAAAAATGCTGAAAAGTAATTGCGGTAAAGTAAAAGCTGAAAAGTAAATTAAAATAAAATAAAATGATAAGGTAAAAGGATCAACTTTTACTATTTACTATTAAGATATCTCCCTTAATATAATATATTAACTTGTGATTATTTTACCAACCAGCCATATAGGCGGTAACCTGATTAAGTCAAATTAAGTCCAACCAGCCATAAAGGCGTAATCAAAATAAACCTGCCATATAGGCGGTAAGAAAATTTAATTACCAACCGACCAATCTGGCGGTATCTTTGATTAGTCAGGTTTAAACCAGATTAAAATGAATTACCAACCGACCAATATAGCGATATCCTTTTTAAGTCAATATTTTAAATAATGAATATATTATATTTAAGGGAGATTAATCTAAATAGTAACAGTAAAAGAATTACCTTTCACCCTAGATGGGGGAAGTTACCTCCTCATGGTGAATAGTAAAAAGTAAAGAAAGTAAATTACTATTATTACAGAACGTAATTAAAATTAATTACAAAACTAAAATTTAAAAGAAACTAGATAGAAAACTCTCTATTTATATCAGAGAAATTAGAGAGGAAGGTACATCTGAAACTGAAATTTTGAGCTCTTTTATAGGCGTCAGTAGGGGGTCGGCGTCGCGACGTGCAGCTCGCGTCGCGATGCGCATGTTGTCGATGTGGCAGTTCTCGGTCGTCGGGTGATATTCTGGATAAGGTGACACGTGGCAAGACGGCTGTGAGCTCAATTAATGCGACACGTGGCAGCTCGTGATTGGCTGATTTCAGATTCTTATCTGCCACGTGTCAATTGTGGATAAGTGACTCAATAATTGAGCTGACGTGGCGCTGATGTGGCGACACGTGGCGATTGTGACTGTCAGCACCATAGAATGATGACACGTGGCACGCTGTGATTGGCTGATGATGATGTGGCGGTGACATGGAACGTTGACTTGGTCAACTGGTGATGTGGATGATGATGTGGCAGACACGTGTGGTGACACGTGGCGACTGTCGGCACCATAGGATGATGACACGTGGCACATCGCACGTTAGCAGATCGGCTGCGATGGTGATACGTGGCACGTCGCACGTTAGCAAAGTCAAATTTCTCAGATTCTGACTTGTGGACCTGACGCACGTTAGCAAGTCTTGGTGCATGTTAGGCGTTGCGACGCCAAAGGCTTGCGCGTCGCGACGCGGACAAATTACAAAATGCCTTTTTCGTCATTTTTCACTGTTTTGGTCCCAAATCACCTCCAAAATTTCCTGAAACTTTATATATCTACAAAATACACAAAAACACATCAAAATATTCACAAAACTCAAGAAACTATACAAAATATTAGGTCAAATGAGTGGGAAATAGTGATATAATTACCACTCATCACACCCCCAAACCTAACATTTTGCTAGTCCTCGAGCAAAACATAGAATAAAATAACATAAACATTTTTAAAATAAAATTTAACTAAGCCACTTTCATAGGGATCACGGTTGCATTTAGCGTATGGAACAAGCCTTTAAACCCCTATGTGTCCCTAGTGGACGATTTGTAGTCTCGTGAGGGTTAACAACAATGATACCCACAAACATTTTACAAAAGTAAAAAGGTAGTGAAACTAATGCACACAAAAGAAAAAAGATAAGCGAAAATAGAATAAAGAAGTTAGTGACTAATCAGGTGAAACTTCTACTCCAAGTTACTAGTTGTTTTCTTTCTTTCTAAATTACTGAATAAGTAAATTCTCCGATTATATTTACCATTCTCCATATACACAGCCAACAAAATATTAAACAACTCATTTTTTCCCACAACAGTCATAAGTGCAGTTGATAAGAGAGTAATATTTTTGTCCTAAAGTTTTATCAGAATTCACACCTTTTTGTAGCAATGGAATAATTTATCTGATTTTTCTAGATTTTTTTCTTTGATTTTTGATTTTTTTTTATTTATATACAATATCTTCCATCTATGTAGCGAGTGTTGGGTCGGTGACTCCCAAACTAGTTGGCTTTAGGGCACCAGGTGTTAAGACACCCCTACAGACTTAATTACTCAGACTTTAGATATATATATTTTTTGCAGCATCTTTGATCCATGTAGCGAGCTTTGGGCCAGTGACTCCCAAACCAGTTGGCTTTAGGACACTAGGTGTTAAAACACCCTTACAGACTTAATAACTCGGATCTCAGATGTTTTTTTTTTACTCCATTGCTTTTTGAGATGCTTCCTCCAATTAAACTAGAGCACTGAATATTACAAACTTTTCAATTTTAGCTCATGTCCGTATGTTACAATGCATATTGATAATATCTGCTAACTGAGCATATGAAGATCCATTTTAGTCAGTTTTTTGGAGAATTTACAAATTAAATAATTTAAAATGAAATAAACAAAAACTAACTTGTTTCAAAAATGGTTTGAGATACGTCTCAGGAGTGGAAATTCCTTACACAGCTATCTCTTGCCAATTTCACCTTTTTAGTCAAAATAAAAACACAAAAACACAAAATATTTTTGTAATTTTGGAAATTTTTCAAATTTGTTTTTTATTTTTCGACAAATTTTGGACTAAAAATAAAAACAACACACAAACTAAAAACAAGGTACTGATCAACTAATTACCTCCCCCAAACCTAAATGAGACATTGTCCCCCAATGTCTTAAACAGTAGAAGAAGAGTTTAGAAGATAATACCTGGATAGCTGAAATTCTACAGGAAATTAAAGGTTAAGATCCAGATTAATCTGACGCCTCTTACCACGATCGTCGTCGGACCAATTTATCTTTGAAAGGATGGGGTCAATTTGTGGTTCATATGCTAAGATTTGGTCAATTAGATCCGGAGCAGTTCTGGCAGTGAAGAGAAGTTCTTTTAAAGGTTTTGACACGAACCCATTTCTCCGAGCATCATCAAGAAACACACAAAGAAAATCATAAAATCCTTCAACGTTGTACAGTCCAAGCGGTTTCTGGTGTATGTTCAGGTTTGCCCAAGATAGCACGATAAAAATTTCCTCCAATGTGCCCAAGCCACCTGGAAAAGCAATAAAAGCATCAGCACAGTTAATCATTTCTACCAGTCGTTCAGACATACCTGACACGATTAACTCTTCTCCGTTTGATAGTCCAATAAGATTTGCCTCTGCCAAAGGTTTTGGGATGATTCCCAAAACGTGACTGCCTCATTCCTGTACAGCTTTTGAAACGATCCCCATTAGTCCAAGATTGCCTCCGCCATATACTAAGTGCATATTCCTTGCAGCTAAAACTCGACCCAATTCATGTGCTGCTTCTACGTATTGTGGCTTAACACCAACACTAGTACCGCAAAACACACTGATGTTTTCAACTCGTCTTCTTGAAGTGGCTTCCATGTTTTACTCTGGATGTCTTCAAAAGTGCAATGATAAGTTGAATTTATAACACCTGAAAAAAGGGTGAGTAAAATAATAGCACTAGTACCTACCAAATGATAATTAGTAGTTAACAGTAAAATAAATCGTGATAGTCAAAAAGGTCTGGATCCTGTCGGAGAAAATAAAAGAAAACAACAAAATAAATTACAATTATTAGGAAAAGACAAAGATATATAATATGTACAAGAAAAGTAGCGGCTTGATTGACGTCTATGCATCAGGGATAAGCTTCCCATCCAATTTTCTTATAAATTGGCAAACAGGATCTTTTTGAGTCAGATTCCCGAGACTTAACTGTTGTCTTTCTTTTTGAAATTGTTAATATAACACACGAATTTCGTGATACACATATCCACTAGGATGCGTCTCAAGAGTTTTAGATATATCATCCAAAGACTCCTTACTCAAGCCATCCCTAATGAAATTAATCTTATCTTCGCGGTTATCAGACACCATTCCTAAAGAACGACAACGAGTATCACAAAACATACGAGCACATTTATAACAAACACACATTCTTTTGCCTATTCTATTTTTAGCATAGGTGATCCTTCCTAAACCAGGCAGATGTGAAATAAAAGAGTCAGAAGACTCACCTGCCAATCGGACCCGTGCTTCAATAATCCAACGAATATCAGTAGGAATACCTTTGATCATCAGTAGTCTCATCCGTTCCAAGCGAGCTTTGTAGACTTTCATCATAGAGTTTTGAGGGAGAGAAGGAAATTGCTTTTGAATTTTTGTGAGAACTTCTTCCATCGTGAAATGACTTTACCTGCAAAAATTAAACACACAAAAATAAAACACAACAGATCACAATATATACACAAATTGCATGGGTTGCCTCCCTGCTAGCGCTAAGTTTAAAGTCGTCAGCTAGACACGACTTCTCGAAAGTTAAGCTGGATCTTAAAGTGTGACACTTTCTTTTTGTCGCTTAAATGATTCTCCCAGTAGTGCTTAACACGCTTGTTTTTAACCTTGAAAGTTTTGTTGGAGTCAGGATCATGTATCTCAACGGCTCTATCTGGTAAAACTTTGGTGATCACAAATGGACCTAACCACCGTGATTTTCGCTTCCATGGGAAGAATTTCACCCTTGATTTGTTTAACAGTACTGTAGGACACAGAAACTGACGACGTTGTTCTAGACTCGCGGCCTAGTTGGGAGTACAAAATAACATGGAGTCGCCACCCGGTGTGAATCGGGACAAAGATTTAAGGCCGCACTCACCCCTCTCAAGGGAAAACCTCAAACCGTTGGGTTTGGAATGGTCCCTTACTTATGTCACTTGTGATGATATGATTTGTGCGATAAACTAACCGAATCTATTCAACATTCACGCTCAAGGGTACTTAGATCTAACATGCTTTCATCCAAATAACTCCACGCAATATAACACAACAAGCATATTGAACCATTAAACCAAAATAAACAAATAACTAATTAAACATAAACATAAACTAAACGAAACATCATGCATAAAGAATGAAGAAACAACATGCCTAAATAACACAATCATGCTTTGAAAATTGAATAACAAGACTAAATTAAATCATGCTTAAAATAATAAATAAGCGGCCTAGAACTACAACATGCTCAAATACAAATTTGGATGAGACGAGATATGTGTATCTTAAGTGGTACGTGGCGTTGTATCCCGAGTGCAGACCGCAATACCATCAATTCGGAATCGGCTACGGAATTTACGTCCAGGTTTCCATCCGATATACCACAAAAGGGAACACACATCCCGCTCATCCAACAATCACATCATGCCTCAAACGACTCTCATGCAATAATATTTTAAAATAAATAAAATAAAATGAAAGAAGATAAGTAAGAAGCTGCCCTCAGGTCTAACCTCTTTTGTTGTCTCACGAAAGGGCGTTACACGTCCGTTGGAAGGGTGAATGATCCGCAACTCTTTTGGTTCACCAACTCAACGTCTTTCTTCGCTGTTTTGCTGTTCGGGCTGCTGCTTTTACTCCGTTTCACTGCTATTTTTATTGTATTTTCTGGTCGCTATTTTGGGGTACTTAAGGGAGTGGTTTGTGCAGTTTTTTAGTGTAGTTTTAGGGTGGTTTTAGGGCAGTTTTGGGGTTAATTCGGGAGTTATATGCGTGTGAACTGGGCTGGTTTTGTTGGTGATTTAGCGTGAAGCAAAAGGGGCTGATTTGAGGGGTAAGTGTGTGCTGAGTGATAGTTACGTGGAGAAGGCAGGCGAATGCAAGGTTATGGGGCTGTCAGGCTTTTGGTTCGTGGCTGATTGAGTGGGTGAAGTAGGGTTGTTGCGTGAACATGTGGCTGATTAGCGTGGAGACGTGTTTGAGGACATGTTAGTGATGTGGGCGTGTGTGTGTGCTGATGATGGGCGGCTTATGGTGAGGGACGTGTGGCTTGTGCTAAGGCGTGAGTGTGTGCTGATGATGGGTGGCTTACGGCAAGGTCAATGCAGCGTAGAGAAGGTTTGATGATTTACTTGGGGTGTGAAGCAAAGTTTATTTTCTTTGTGTTTTCGTGAGGATTAGCCAGCCAGCCATGGTTTGGTAAGGGGGTGAATGGTTCTTTTTATAGGCTAAGGGATGGGTTTTACCTTGTTTGGGTAGGAAATGGAGATTGTGTAATAATTGGGGATATCTTTTAATTTAGTATGTGATAAGGAAATCTTTTAATTTGGGGAAGTGATTTATGTATTTTAGGAAATGGATTTAATTTAATTTAGGAAGGTGATTTAATTAAATTAGGAATGTGCTTTATTTAAATTAAGAATTTAATTTAATTAGAATTTAATTTAATTTAATTTCAAGTTTAATTTAATTGGTGAATGTGATTTAATTAATTTAATTTAAGTTTAATTTAATTGGTTTTAATTTAATTTGTGACATGTATTTTAAATGTTTTAATTATTTAATTTGTGAGATGTGTTTTAATGGGTTTGGTGTGTTTTAAAACAGAGGTCCAACAAGCAAACCGAAGCGAAACAAGCGAGTTAACTCTGACAAAATGCTAATTTCCAATTTTACCCTTCCAACGTCCATTTCCCGCGGCTTTCACAACTAAAGAGGTAATGTCTCCATACGAGACTCATCATCGGGCTGATATGCAAAAATGCAATGCCTACAGTCGCCCCCACTTTGATGGGACTTGTATGTGTGACAATGACAATCCTATCAAAGTACGTGCAATGCATTTTTACTTACCTGGCTCGCCAGCTATCACCCTGGTCTGCCTGCTGTGCTGAGTTGATAATGCTAAACTTTGTACCTAGGGCGTCGCGGTTGCGTCTCCGTACCTAGAGTGCCGCAGTGATGATGTTGGTTGTCTGGATGCTAACCCCGTACCTAGGGTGTCGCAGTGACGTCTCCATACCTAGAGAGCCACAAATGTCTGAATGCTAACCCCGTACCTAGGGTGTCGCAGCTGTGATATCTCCATACCGGAGTGCCGTACGTGGCCGATCTGATATCTCCATACCCGGAGTGCCGTATTTGGCTGATCTGATATCTCTATACCCGGAGTGCCGTACTTGGCAAACTGATATCTCCATACCCGGAGTGCCGTACCTGGAAAACTGATATCTCCATACCCGGAGTGCCGTACCTGGCTAACTGATATCTCCGTACCCGGAGTGCCGTACCTGGCAAACTTATATCTCCATACCTGGAGTGCCGTACCTGGCAAACTGATATCCCCGTACCCGGAGTGCCGTACCTGGCAAACTGATATCTCAATACCTGGAGTGCCGTACCTGGCTAACTGATATCTCCATACCTGGAGTGCCGTACCTGGCTGATCTGATATCTCCATACCTGGAGTACCATTCCCGGCGTACTATTCTCGGCGTGCTCATTCCCAGACTATATCTCCATTCTCGGAAGTGTTGCTGTGATATGGTGTGATGAAGTCCATTCCCGAACTGTTGAGATGAGGCTTTATTCCTCCCGAGCTTTATTCCCGAACTGTTGAGATGAGGCTTTATTCCCCCGAGCTTTGTTCCCGAACTGTGTTGAGATGAGGCTTTATTCCTCCTGAGCTTTATTCCCTAACTTTTGATTGTGTAGAGATAGGGCTTTATTCCCTGATTGTTTGGACTGTGGGCTTTGTCCCCGAACTGCATTGAGATGAGGCTATATTCCCCTGGGCTTTGTTCCCAAACTGTGTTGACTGTGGGCTTTATTCCCTGAGGCTTTGTTCTCAAACTGTATTGAGATGAGGCTTTATTCCTCTGGGCTTTGTTCCCGAACTGTGTTGTGATAGGGCTCTATTCCCATGGGCTTTGTTCCCAAACTGTATTGATATTAGGCTCTATTCCTCTGGGCTTTGTTCCCGAACTGTGTTGTGATAGGGCTTTATTCCTCTGGGCTTTGTTCATGAACTGTATTGAGATGAGGCTTTATTCCTCTGGGTTTTGTTCCCGAACTGTGTTGTGATAGGGCTTTATTCCCCTGGGCTTTGTTCCCAAACTGTGTTGACTGTGGGCTTTATTCTTTTAGGCTTTGTTCCCGAACTGTGTTGATATGAGGCTTTATTCCCCTGGGCTTTATTCCCGAACTGTTGACTGTGTAGAGATAGGGCTTTATTCCCTGAACTGTACTGAATGTGGGCTTTATTCCCGAACTGCATTGAGATGAGGCTATATTCCCCTGGGCTTTGTTCCCGAACTGTGTTGATATGAGGCTTTATTCCCCTGGGCTTTATTCCCGAACTGCTGAATGTGTAGAGATAGGGCTTTATTCCCTGAACTGTACTGAATGTGGGCTTTATTCCCGAGCTGAACTGAATATAGGTTTTCTTCCTGAACTGTGTTGAATATGGGCTTTATTCCCGAACTAAACTGAATATAGGCTTTCTTCTTGAACTGAACTGGATGTAGGCTTTCTTCCTGAACTATATTGAATATGGGCTTTATTCCACTGGGCCTTGTGCCCAAACTGATATGGGCCTCGCCCTCGATCTAATACTGATGTGGGCCTCACCCCCAGTATGCCATACCCGGTAGAAATTGATACTGAACTAATGTGGGCCTCGTCCCCAGAATGCCATACCCGGCAGAAACTGATGCTGAATTGATGTGGGCCTCGCCCCTAGAGTGCCATACCCGGCAGAAACCGATGCTGAACCAATGTGGGCCTCGCCCTCAGAGTGCCATACCCGGCAGAGATCGATACTGAACCAATGTGGGCCTCGCCCCCAGAGTGCCATACCCGGCAGAAACCGATGCTGAACCAATGTGGGCCTCGCCCCTGGGATTCATCCCCTGGATTCATTCCAAATTCTGACGATGTGGGCCTCGCCCCTGGGATTCATCCCCTGGATTCATTCCAAAATTCTGCTGATGTGGGCCTAGGCCCTGGGATTCATTCCCTGGATTCATTCCAACATTCTGCTGATGTGGGCCTCGGCCATGGGATTCATTCCCTGGATTCATTCCAAATTCTGAAGACGTGGGCCTCGGCCCTGGGATTCATTCCAAAACTATGCTGATGTGGGCCTCGGCCTTAGGATTCTTTCCTAAAAATGAAACTAATTTGGGCCTCAACCCTGGGACTCATCCCCAAAACTGAAACTGATATGGGACTCAACCCTGAGACTCATCCCCAAAAACTACTACTCATATGTTGCTGATTCTGGTTGGCTTGTCTTTGCCGCTTTCTCTTTTCTTCTTTGAAACCTGTGAATAAAAAACAAACACAAAAAAGAATGCAAAATATGTTACGTGTATGCATGCATGCATGAATGAATTTCCTATTCCGTTGGGTTAAGTCTTCCGCTAGTTCTCCAGGTGATTGCTCAGTCTTCTCTCTAGTCTCATGACTCAATATCTTGTTATGTCCCTGATTCGCGATGTGGTAGACTGGTCGCCCCCAGTCTTGGTTTAACTTTCTGCTCTCTACTGTTTGTACTTGGTCAAGATGAACCACATGGTAAGGCCTTCTATACCATCACACTATATTATATGCTACGAAATAGTCCCCATAGTTATACATATTTTCGTCCTCAAGGAATGCCTAGTAATGAAACCAGAGAACCTTCAAAACATTCGATGCAACTCGAATCCAAGTCTTTGAATAAATGATCTAAGCCAGACTCAAAGTGTGTGTGTGCAAAGGTTCATTTGCAGATTCATCCCCAGGTAAGCTAACTCAATGATTTCGTTTCAAAAATCGGGATCGATGGGTCAAACCAACCTAGATGTCTCAATTATGCCTGCAGTTGCTTTTCTGTGCTCAATGTGGTATGGTTTTCTTTCTCTTTTGTCTTCATTTTTTTCTTTTCATTTTGAACTTCATTTTTTTCTTTTCTCTCTTTTTTTTTCTTTTTTCTTTTCAACATACCTACCCTTTAAGGTAGCATTTCTCCTCATGGTGGTCCTAATACTCGCCCATGGGTAGCTTCACGCTTATCGGTTATAGGTGGTTCAATTTTTTTTAGAGACATTCTTTTATTTCAACCATACCACACATCATAACATAAGCAAATCAGGATAGACATTTAGGCGAACGGTCATTCATCGACCTATAATTTCTTCAACTAGTCACTTTGCTAACTACTCAGGTTTTACTGCTAAGAACCATAATCAAGTGCTTACGAGTCTAACATAGATCAATTACTCAAATTATCAGATAAAAGCACGTCAAAGGTTATTATTTCTAAGGTTTCACCCTAAGGCAATCAGTTTCATCATCGGACTTATGTCTAACTATCAAGGACTAAAAACAAACAATTTTTCTTTTCTCTCTTTTTTTTTCTCTTTTTTCTTTCTTTTCTTTCTTATTTTCTTTTTCTTATTTTTTCTTTTCTTTTATTTTTTTTTTTTTTTTGAAGGCCCCACCAATGGTCTTTCTATCCCTGCCGTAAATTTCTCTATTTCTCGATTTCCTTTTCCCCAATATCCATGTTTGCTAAACTCTTCTTTGACAAGTCTTCTTTTTCCTAACCCAACAGATATCTATGATGGCTTTTAAGACACGGGGGTTAACATGATGCATGTATGCATGAGATGCATGAGATGCGTGTGATGCATGTAATATATAAGCTCATAAGAATTCTACACTAGTTGGCCCATCAACATTTTAGAAACTTTTAGCCCAACTGCCAAAAGACACGAACTTGTCCTAGTTTAAATGGCCCAACAAGTTCACATCTTGTGACAAAAGGTCCAACTGGATCCAAATGACGGCGGTCCACACATAATCATAAAATAAATAACTACCGGTTCTTTATGGCTAAGTTTCATAAGTGGGTTCACGGGGCGCGGACAAAGGCTCTCGCTGACGAAGGTTTGCCCACAACTAGGACTCCCCACTCAAGGTTTCAAGCGACCAAATGAGCGCACCTTTTTTATACCTTAAGATACGTGCCAACGAGTTATGGTGTGTGACTGACTGTCAAATGGATTTCCCATTGTAGATTCCCCAGAGGGAGGGTGGAGCGAGGCTCTCTTAAGTACCCAAGCCCCTTAGGCTCTTATCGCTTGGTGTCAGGAATAAACAACGAGTCCTCCAGATTAGTCCATCACAACGAGCTACATATAATGATTATCTAGGTGCTTTCACAGCTTTTCCCCGAAGGGTAGTGAATGAAGAAAAACGCCAAGTCATCACCTAGCTTTAACAGTGCCTTTGGTTTAAACCCCCTCAACCCACTATAGAAACAGTCAACTAAAGCGCAAATCATACACATCACAAGACATGATTTCGAGGCCAATTCTGTAAATCCCCAGTGGAGTCGCCAGACTGTAGGACACAGAAACTGACGACGCTGTTCTAGACTCGCGGCCTAGTTGGGAGTACAAAATAACATGGAGTCGCCACCCGGTGTGAACCGGGACAAAGATTTAAGGCCGCACTCACCCCTCTCAAGGGAAAACCTCAAATCGTTGGGTTCGGAATGGTCCCTTACTTATGTCACTTGTGATGATATGATTTGTGCGATAAACTAACCAAATCTATTCAACATTCACGCTCAAGGGTACTTAGATCTAACATGCTTTCATCCAAATAACTCCACGCAATATAACACAACAAGCATATTGAACCATTAAACCAAATAAACAAATAACTAATTAAACATAAACATAAACTAAACGAAACATCATGCATAAAGAATGAAGAACAACATGCCTAAATAACCAATCATGCTTTGAAAATTGAATAACAAGACTAAATTAAATCATGCTTAAAATAATAAATAAACGGCCTAGAACTACAACATGCTCAAATACAAATTTGGATGAGACGAGATATGTGTATCTTAAGTGGTACGTGGCGTTGTATCCCGAGTGCAGACCGCAATACCATCAATTCGGAATCGGCTACGGAATTTACGTCCAGGTTTCCATCCGATATACCACAAAAGGGAACACATCCCGCTCATCCAACAATCACATCATGCCTCAAACGACTCTCATGCAATAATATTTTAAATAATAAAAAAAACGAAAGAAGATAAGTAAGAAGGTGCCCTCAGGTCTAACCTCTTTTGTTGTCTCACGAAAGGGCGTTACACGTCCGTTGGAAGGGTGAATGATCCACAACTCTTTTGGTTCACCAACTCAACGTCTTTCTTCGCTGTTTTGCTGTTCGGGCTGCTGCTTTTACTCCGTTTCGTTGCTGTTTTTATTGTATTTTCTGGTCGCTATTTTGGGGTAATTAAGGGACTGGTTTGTGCAGTTTTTTAGTGTAGTTTTAGGGTGGTTTTAGGGCAGTTTTGGGGTTAATTCGGGATTTATATGCGTGTGAACTGGGCTGGTTTTGTTGGTGATTTAGCGTGAAGCAAAAGGGGCTGATTTGAGGGGTAAGTGTGTGCTGAGTGATCGTGAGTGATAGTTACGTGGAGAAGGCAGGCGAATGCAAGGTTATGGGGCTGTCAGGCGTTTGGTTCGTGGCTGATTGAGTGGGTGAAGTAGGGTTGTTGCGTGAACATGTGGCTGATTAGCGTGGAGACGTGTTTGAGGATAGGTTAGTGATGTGGGCGTGAGTGTGTGCTGATGATGGGCGGCTTATGGTGAGGGACGTGTGGCTTGTACTGAGGCGTGAGTGTGTGCTGATGATGGGTGGCTTACGGCAAGGTCAAGGCAGCGTAGAGAAGGTTTGATGATTTGCTTGGGGTGTGAAGCAAAGTTTATTTTCTTTGTGTTTTCGTGAGGATTAGCCAGCCAGCCAGCCAGGGTTTGGTAAGGGGGTGAATGGTTCTTTTTATAGGTTAAGGGATGGGTTTTACCTTGTTTGGGTAGGAAATGGAGATTGTGTAATAATTGGGGATATCTTTTAATTTAGTATGTGATAAGGAAATCTTTTAATTTGGGGAAGTGATTTATGTATTTTAGGAAATGGATTTAATTTAATTTAGGAAGGTGATTTAATTAAATTAGGAATGTGCTTTATTTAAATTAAGAATTTAATTTAATTAGAATTTAATTTAATTTAATTTCAAGTTTAATTTAATTGGTGAATGTGATTTAATTTATTAATTTAAGTTTAATTTAATTGTTTTTAATTTAATTTGTGACATGTATTTTAAATGTTTTAATTATTTAATTTGTGAGATGTGTTTTAATGGGTTTGGTGTGTTTTAAAACAGAGGTCCAACAAGCAAACCCGAAGCGAAACAAGCGAGTTAACTCTGACAAAACGCTAATTTCCAATTTTACCCTTCCAACGTCTGTTTCCCGCGGCTTTCACAACTAAAGAGGTAATGTCTCCATACGAGACTCATCATCGGGCTGATATGCAAAAATGCAATGCCTACAAGTACCTTCTGCCCTGGTTCCAGTTGTATGCGCACTAACTTCTCATCATGTCTCTTCTTGGCCTTTTCTTTGTACAATTTGGCATCCTCAAAAGGCTGATTGTGAAATTCATCCAATTCGTTGAGCTGGTGGAACTTTTTCTCTTTTGTTGCTTGTAGTGCAAGAATTGGCTTTTTCAGTGCAAAATACGCTTTATCTTCAGGCTCCACATGCAATTGACATGTTTTAAGTTTGTCAGTAGAACTTTGCATTGCATTGGAGTTCTGAATGGTACTGTGTATCACATCAAGTCTGAAACATTCCTCATTCGTTTCATCATCTGAGAAATTCATGACCTTGAAAACATTGAATGTTACCTCTTGGTCCTGTACCCTCATGGTTAATTCTCCTTTTTGTACATCAATAATGGTTCGACCTGTAGCCAAGAATGGTCTCCCGAGGATGATTGGCACGTTTGCGTCTTCCTCCATATCAAGGACAATAAAATCTGATAGGAAAATGAATTTGTCAACCTTGACCAGCACATCCTCAACTACGCCTCTTGGAAATACGAGCGTTCTATCAGCAAGTTGTAGAGAGACTGAAGTTGGCATTGTTTCTCCAATCTGCAATTTCCTGAAAATAGAAAAAGTCATCAAGTTAACACTTGCACCTAAATCACATAAAGCCCTACCAAAGTTATGTTCTCCTATGATGCAAGGAATAGTGAAACTGCTAGGATCTTTCAACTTTGGGGGAAGCTTCCTCTGAATGATGGCTCTGCATTCTTCTGTCAATGCTACTGTCTCGTAATCTCCCAATGTCCGTTTTCGTGAAAGAATGTCTTTCATGAATTTTACATAGCTGGGCATTTGTTCCAAGGCTTCTGCGAATGGAATGTTGATGTGCAGCTTTTTGAACACCTCTAGGAAACGAGCAAACTGCTTGTCCAATTTGTTTTTCTGAAGACGTTGAGGAAAAGGTGGAGGTGGAGTGATCTGTTCTTTTTCCTTTGCTACTTTTTCCTCCATCTGTTGCTTTGTTTCTTTTGGAACTTCCTCAGCAGTTGTTTTGGCTCCAACATATTTGTTGATTTCAGTACCACTTTTTAACATGATGGCATGACATTACTCAACTGTCTGATGGTTCTTTCAATATCAGGGTCAAGCGGTCGGATTTCAAAGCTTCTGGTTCGTCTCATGCAGTTTCTGAGAACCTGAAACACAAGAAAACAAAAATAATAAGTAAAAAAAAAATTAGATACAAGTAAAGGTATCTAACCTTAAATCTAATAGTGAAAGATAAATAAGTCCCTGGCAACGGCGCCAAAAACTTGACCGGCCTAAACACACACGTATAACGCAAGCGCACGTATCGTTCAAATAGTATAAAAATATCGATCCCACGATGACTTAATACCTAATCTATTAATTTTATGAGGTCAAATGATTACTAGTATCTAACAGGTTGATTGATTGATTTGAAATGGTGATGATTCTAAATTTAAAAACAAGTAAATAAAATTGTACAAAAGTAGGTTTAAGAAAATTCAATATTAAAAACTATCTAGGGTTGTGATTTCTTTCAATATCATTTAAAAGATAAAGTGGTTATTTCATGGTTGTGTAATAAATCGGTTTACTAACCTGGAACACTAAATTATGCAAAAGCCTCTGTCGATGGTCAGACGCAAATACCCAATTTAACTCAATTGAACCATATCTATATGTCAACCAAATTATCTGGATTCATTAAGTTTAAGTTCCAATTATGGCTACCCCCGCCCGACAGGTATATGTCTATCCTATAAGGAAATCTATTAAAGGGTTATCTATCCTCAAGGAAGATCGTGGGCTATTAAGCCTAAGGCTGAAACCTAAAATTCATTTGTCAAGTTTATTTTAGATTTACCACATCAATCTTATTGGTGATCAGACAACAAGAAACATTAAGCTTAAGACTTAATAAGTAAACCTTTAAATTACCCAAACTATAAAATAACCCCTTATAAACCGGTGATATTAGAATTCATCACAACCCCAGATAACTAACTTAGTTACAACACATAACTAGGGCTAGTAAAAAGATAAAAGTAAAAGACATAAAGTAAAAATGCTGAAAAGTAATTGCGGTAAAGTAAAAGCTGAAAAGTAAATTAAAATAAAATAAAATGCTAAGGTAAAAGGATCAACTTTTACTATTTACTATTTAGATATCTCCCTTAATATAATATATTAACTTGTGATTATTTTACCAACCAGCCATATAGGCGGTAACCTGATTAAGTCAAATTAAGTCCAACCAGCTATAAAGGCGTAATCAAAATAAACCTGCCATATAGGCGGTAAGAAAATTTAATTACCAACCGACCAATCTTGCGGTATCCTTGATTAGTCAGGTTAAAACAGATTAAAATGAATTACCAACCGACCAATATAGCGGTATCCTTTTTAAGTAAATATTTTAAATATTGAATATATTAAATTTAAGGGAGATTAATCTAAATAGTAACAGTAAAAGAATTACCTTTCACCCTAGCTGGGGGAAGTTACCTCCTCATGGTAAATAGTAAAAAGTAAAGAAAGTAAATTACTATTATTACAGAAAGTAATTAAAAATTAATTACAAAACTAAAATTTAAAAGAAACTAGATAGAAAACTCCCAATTTACATCAGAGAAATTAGAGAGGAAGATACATCTGAAACTGAAATTTCGAGCTCTATTTATAGGCGTCAGTATGGGGTCGGCGTCGCGACGCGTAGCTCGTGTCGCCACACGCGTGTTTGCCGATGTGGCAGCTTCTGGTTCGTCGGGTGAGATTCTGGATAAGGTGATAAGGTGACACGTGGCAAGGCGGCTGGGAGCTCAATTATTGCGACACGTGGCAGCTCATGATTGGCTGATTTCAGATTCTTTTCTGCCACGTGTCAATTACGGATAAGTGAGTCAATAATTGAGCTGATGTGGTACTGACGTGGCGATACGTGGAGATTGTGACTGTCGGTACCATAGAATGATAACATGTGGCACGCTGTGATTGGCTGATGATGACATGGCACGTTGACTCGGTACGATGAATATATGAGTAGTGAGTTCACATAGTATCTTAAAGAGAATAATATTCTCGCTCAATATACTACTATGGTACTCCACAGCACAATAGAGTATCTGAACGGAGAAATCAGACTTTATTAGATATGGTTCGATCAATTTTGAGTTTTACATATCTACCTTACTTTTTTGTGGGGGTATGCTCTTCTTACTGCTGCACATCTGCTGAATAGGGTTCCTTCTTAACATGTTCCAACTACTCCATATGAAATATAGGTTGGTGGGAAACCGAAACTTATTTATGTTAAGGTTTGGGGCTGTCCTGCATACGTCAGAGTGACGCAACAGGATAAACTTTTTCCTCGAAGGTGAAATATTAGGTTTTTTGGATATCCTTCGGATTCCAAAGGATATCAATTCTATGAACCCGGGCATCAAAGTGTGTTCGTAGCTCGTTTTGCTAGATTTCTTAAGTAGAATTTTTGGCAGAATGTGGTAATCATAGGTGGGTTGAGCTTGATGAAGTCCAACCTATAGGACAGACCAATAACCAATAGAGGAATCACAAGTTCAGACATAAGCAGAACCCTAAAGTTCCACTCTTCGTAGGTCAACCACAATATCGAGACCTCCTGAGTGCTTGTATTTGATATAAGACAAGAGTCTCGATATGCTCATTGTTGAGGAGACTGATCCATATACCTACAGAGAAGTAATGTTATACATTGATTCCGCTAAATGGCAGGAAGCAATGAATTCCGAAATAGACTCTATGCATCAGAATCGAGTATGAGACTTGGTTCCGCTTCTTGAGGGAATTAGTCTCGTAGGTTGTCAATGGGTTTACAAAAGGAAGAGTGGGCCATATGGGAACCTTTAAAATATATAATACAACTAAAATCCATTCCTTTGAACAAAGTTTCTAAATCAGACTCTGATTGTGTGTGAATAATTCTACAAACAGCTTCGATTCTACGTTATTAACAAGGTGAGTTTGTCTCAATTCTCAGTAGTTGATGGGTCAAACCAACCTGACTATCTAAAATTATTTTGTCTGCTACAATATGCGTAAAGTGAGGTATGATGATTTTTTTGAAGCTTTCATGTTTGACCCGAACGATCACTGCTTACTGAGACAAGATGTCCGATTACTAAGTGAAAGCTTATTTATTAACTAACTGAAGCCAACCGTTTTACGCAAACAGTCACTGTTGGCCAGGCAAGATGCCCGGTTACTAAATAAAAGCTTGGCCAGTTTTTTTATTCATCATTTTTTACCTCACATCTTAAATAAATATAGACAGAAACATATATTCAGGCAAACGGTCATTCATCATCCACCGATTATTTCAACTAGTCACTTTGTAAATTCCTTATTATCTAACTGCTACAGAACTATTTTTTCCAGTACATATGAAGCTGACCTAGATATTAGGCTCAGAGTATAGGATAAAAGTGAAATTAGCATTTATATTTTCCTAGAAAAACTTTTTACTAAGATAAACAATCTCATCATTAGACTCTTTTTTTCAATCATTTTTTTCAATAAAGCAAGCAAAAATTAAAACATGCAAGACACACGACATACATGAAAAAAAATATGCAGGAAAAATAACGGAGAAAACAGATAAAAATAAACAACCTTACCCCCAAACCTAAACCTAGCATTGTCCCCAATGCGTTACAAAATAAAAGAAAGGAAAAATTTCCCCTAATTTTCAAGATTTGCCAATTTTACCACCCTAAACTAACACTTCAACAATTCACAAATCACAACCTTCGCCCCCAAAGCTACGAATTTAATCACCATAAATTTTCAATCCACATGTAGGAGCGAAGCGAGGTTTACCGTTATGCCTATGATGCTCGGTGACCACAACATTGTTGGGCTCACAGCCCGTAGATAGTACGGATTAGCCTGCGGGGACTAAACTGGAGAATAAAGGAGTCGCCACCCAGTGTGAACTGGGAATGATTTAAGGCCACACTCACCCCTCGCAAGGGAAGACCTCAAACCGTTGGGTTTCGAATGGTCCCTTACGCCAGTATAATGGACGGCTTCACACAATGGTATAGCCAAGTCTTAATGCAATTCAGGCATAAAAACGAATAAAAATGTAATAACATACCCAACTAAAAAAATAATCACAATAACATAGTTCCAAAAGCACATTAAATTAAGAAATACGAGATGCGATAACGAAAAAGTATAATAAACAATAAAAAGCAGGAAAAGCGTCAATAAATGAATAGCAAACGAAAATGGGGGTTAATCATGCATATATGAGTATTTCCCGAGTGGTATGTGGAGTTGTATCCCAAGTATAAACCGCACTACCGTCCATTCGGATTCGGCTACGGAATTTACGTCTGGGTTTCCATCCGATATACTGTAAGGGATAATAACACACATAATCATCAATGCAATGTAAGCTGACATAAAAATATAACCAAGCATAGACGGATAATCCTCAACATGAACAAACATAAACAAAATAAAGGCGAAATAATAAAATAACGATAAATAGACAAAAAGATAAATAACAAAATGCCAAAGAAGAAAAAATGTGACTGGAAATTTGGCTGTCTTTGATGTAGGACTTCGCATACCCGGCTGGACGTATTTCACGTGCAGTCAGGCATGCAGTGCCCGGAACTATGAAAATAAACATGGTAAGGGTGCCATCAGTTCTTACCTTTTAAGTTGCTTTCTCAGAAGTGCGTTAGGCCATCGCCGGAATGATTGACGTTTTGTTGGTTTGCTATTTTCTGGTTGCTGGTTAACGATTTTTTGACTGCTGCTTTTGGTTGTTGTTTTGCTATTTTATAGTTGCTGTTTTGCTATTTTCTTGTTGTTGTTTTGGTGGTTTGTTGTTTTCTATTTCAGTGGTTTGCTTCTGTTTCGGTGGTTGTTTTTTGCTGTTGTTTTTGGTTGTTTTTTACTGCTCTTTTTGGTTGTTTTTTGCTGCTGTTTTTGGCTGATAGTTTTGGTTGTTTTTAGTGATTTTGGTTGTTTTTTGTTGCTATTTTTGGTTGTTTTTTGCTGCTATTTTTTCGGTGATTTTGGTTGCCATTTCACAGTGATTCTTTGTTGTTTTTTTGGTGATTTTTTGTGGTTCTTTTCTCACTATTTAGGTTGTTTCTTTTGGTCTTTTTGGTGATTGGTTGTTTCTTCTAGTTTTTTCGGTGATTGGTCTAGGTTTTTGTATGTGTTTCGGTGATTTTTTTTTTCTTCCTAAGGTTGTCGTCCAAGAGAAGAAGAAGAGCCCCAAGGTTTTTGTTTCAAGTTGTCGGCCAAGAGCCTCTCCATTTTTTGTGTCAAGATTTGGTCTCTTTTATAATCATTTGACGGAATCTCCAAATAGGGAAATAAATCATGGAAATTTGGGAGATATATTCTAAAATTATTTTGAGAATAAAATCTCATAAATATGGTGATGATGAGTTCTCAAATCTTGTTAAATTGGTAGGATGGGATCCCAAAATCTCATTGAATTGGAAAGTGATTTGATGAAAGGATTTGCATGGATTGCATGGACTTTTGGAGTGCATGGTGGGTCATGGGCCACGTGGATGGGCTACATGGGAGGTCTGAAGCTAAGGTTTGAAGCAGCAGCTGACTAAGCGAGTCCAAGGCTGGCTAGTGGTCTGAATCCAATGAGGTGCTAATTTTGGAGGTTTTCCTTCCTTCCGGCATTCGTTTTTCGCAACTTCCGTAACTTTTCAGGTAGTGCCTCCATACGAGGCTCATCATCGGGCTCATGCAAAAAATACAGTGTCTACAGTCACCCCAACTTTGATGGGGCTTGTGCAGTGTGTGACAGTGACAATCCTATCAAATTCATGCATGTATTTTTACTTACCTAGTTCGTCGGCCATTGCCGGACTTACATATTGTTTGGCTGCTTTTGCGAAATACTTCGATCTCTGGTATTTATTCCCGAACTATGATAGGTGTGAGATGCTTCGATCTCTGGGTTCATTCCCAAACCAAGTTGAGTTGATGGCGAGGTGCTTCGACCCCTGGGATACATTCCCGAACTGTGTTGAGTTGATAGTGAGGTGCTTCGACTTATGGGATTCATTCCCGAATCCATACCAGGTGTGAGATGCTTCGATCTCTCGAATTCATTCCCAAACTAAATTTAGTTGATGGCGAGGTGCTTCGACCTCTGGGATTTATTCCCGAATCCATACCAGGTGTGAGATGATTCGATCTCTGGGATTCATTCCCGAACTGAGTTGAGTTGATGGCGAGGTGTTTCGACCTCTATGATTCATTCCCGAATCCATACCAGGTATGAGATGCTTCGATCTCTGAGATTCATTCCCGAACTGAGTTAAGTTGATGGCGAGGTGCTTCGACCCTTGGGATTCATTCCCGAACCATGCTGGGTGTGAGATGCTTCGATCTATGGGATTCATTCCTGAACTGAGTTGAGATGATGGCGAGGTGCTTCGACCTCTGGGTTTCATTCCCAAATCCATACCAGGTGTGAGATATGCTTCGATCTCTGGGATTCATTCCTGAACTAATGGTGAGGTACTTCGACCTATGTGTTTCATTCCCGAATCGTGCTGGGTGTGAGATGCTTTGATCTCTCGGATTCATTCCCGAACTAAGTTGAGTTGATGGTGAGTTGTTTCAACCTCTGGGATTAATTCCTGAATCCATACCAAGTGTGAGATTCTTCGATCTCTGGGATTCATTCCCGAACTGAGTTGAGTGTGAGATGCTTCAATCTCTGGGTTTCATTCCCGAACTGACGGCGAGGTGCTTCGACCCCTGGGTTTCATTCCCAAACCATGCTGGTGTGAGATGTTTCGATCTCTGGGATTTATTCCCGCACCGACGGCGAGGTGCTTCTACACCTGGAATTCATTCCTGAATCGTGCTGGGTGATGGCATTTTTGCACACCTGCGTGACTTTTCGATCCACAAGGGAGTTTGTTTTCATGATGATGAGGCGTTTTGACCTTTTGGATTTATTCCCAATTGTTGATAATATGGGCCTCGACCCTGGGATTCATTCCCAAAACTGTTGATAATTTGGGCCTCGACCCTGTGATTCATTCCTGAACTGTCGAACTGATGGTGGTGAGGCACTTCGACCCATGACCCGTCCTCATTCTCGAGGCTTTTTGCTCGTCCTCATTTCCGAGGTTTTTTATCCATTCTCGGAGTTATTCATCCTACTGCTTTTTCTTTTTCTTCAAAGCCTGCGGACACAAAATAAAAATTATGCGTATGCGACATGTATGCATGTATGCATAGATGCATTCCCTAATCTGATGGGGTTTGTATGTCCTATTGGCTTGATGACCTCCTTGGTTAGGCCTTCCTTGCGCTAGAGGGTTTTCTTCACCCATTTAGGGATCCTTTTGGCTTTGGTGCCCTTTACCTACAAAAAGATTTGGTCGCCCCCTTGGCCTGGTTACAGTTTCCTTCTGCCAATTCTCCTCCAGTGATTACTCAGTTCTCTTTGGTCTCATGGCCCAAGACCCTGTTGTGTCCCTTATTCGTGGGGTGGTAGACTGGTCATCCCCAAACCTTCCTCAGCTTTCTACTCTCCGTTACCTGCACCAGATCAATGTGGATTACACCTTTTTGAAAGCGGCCTCATCCTTTTGGGATACTGAAAATCATGTCTTTCGATTCCCGAAGCTTTCCTTATTTTACAAGTTTGTTCTATCTTTTGCCTAAGATGTCATTTCAGATTTTCAACTTAGCGGATTGCTCTATCTTGCCTGAGTCACCTTTTCAGGTTTTCAACTCAGCGAGCTAAAATAAAACTCTTTTTTTTTTCAGATCTGGTTGCAAGAGAAGTTAAGACTTATCGTTCCTCCTTCGGCTTCTGTCTCGCCGTCTCTTGGACCATTTCCAGACCAAATGGTCTCAATGCCGAACGTGGCCCATCGCTGCCATGGGGCCTCCCAACACTCATTCTCTTAGACCTTCTGACCTTGGTCCAGCATCTAAGAAACAAAAGACGTGATTTGTAATTACTTGACTGGAATCTTTCCCGGTTAGCTGGGATTTATACAATCTATGAACATCTTGAACATTTGTTTCAATAAAGGCATTTGTATTACTTCGTAGTACATATGTAGGAAATAATGAACCGCATTGCAAGGATACCTCTGTCGCTAACTGTTTCTCTCGGATTTTATAATTAACTATTTTTCTTGCTCACTCATGCTCTATTTTTTACTTGGGATGTCCTTTACGGATTTTCAACCCAACGAGTCCTTTTTTTTTCTTTTTTTTTTATGGAAAGTATTGTTTCAGCCTGTCCATGTTGATGGGCTCGGTGAACTCATTCTCTTCCAAATCTGACAGTCTCACTGCCTCATTCCCCATCACCCTTTTGACTAGGTAGGGCCCTTCCCAATTGAGCCTGAACTTTCCCCTTGGGTCCATCATCAGTGGCTTCGACTACTTGAGTACTAGATCACCTTCCCTGATCTTGGTGTGACGCACCTTCTTATTGAACGCCCGGGCCAACCTTTTCTGATATAGTTGCATGTGGTATAAGGCCTTTATCATTTTCTCATCCAGTAGTGCTAGCTGTTCAAACCTCTACGAGGCTCATTCCTGCTCAGGCAATCCTACCTCTACTAGTACCCGTATTGACTGTATCTCTATTTCCATTGGTAACACTGCCTCTATCCCGTAAACCAAAGCATAAGGTGTGGCTCCCGTTGCCGTTCTCACCGAAGTTCTATACCTTTTATGGTTTTGTTGGCCGCATCTACCACCCCATTAGCCTGTGGCCTGTAAGGTGATGATTTGTGATGCCCTATCACGTACTTCTGTAACATCGCCTTTGTTTCTCCCTGAAACTGGACTCCATTGACTGTCATTATGTGATGTGGCATTTTGTATTGACATACTATATTACGGGCTATGAACTTCGCCATCTGTTTTGCTGTAACATTACGGAATGACTTGGCTTCCACCCATTTCAAAACATAGTCTACGCCACTACTATAAAGCGGTGTCCATTTGATATATGTGGCCTGATTTCTCCAATCATGTCAATACCCCACGCTGAGAAAGGCCATGGTTCTGACAGTCCGTGCAATTTCGTAGGCGGTAGATGGTTCAAGTTGTCGTGTACTGATGAGTGGTAATAATATCATTATTTCCCATTCATTTAACCTAATATTTTGTATAGTTTCTCGGGTTTTTTGAACGTTTTGATGTGTTTTGTGTTATTTTGCAGATAAATAAAGTTGGGAAAGTAGTGGAAGCAATTTTGGGCCAAAATAAAGAAAAAATGACAAAAGGGCAATTCGGTAATTTTCCAGCGTCGCGACGCCAAGACCCAACTCGTCGCGATGCCTAAAGGGCACCGGCTATGCTAACGTGCACCGAGGGACACGTGTAAGATTGTGAGAAATTGGACTTGCTAACGTGCACCGACCTTGCTAACGTGCGCCGTGCCATGTGTCATCATCACAGAAGATCTGCTAAAATGCGCCGGCTGCCACGTGTTGAAATCTCATTGGACCAAAGCAAGCGCGTGCCACATGTCAATCTCTCATTGGACCGAATATTGGACAAATCACATGTTGCCACGTGTCGACCTATCATTTGACCAATCCTAAGCGCGTGCCACGTGTCAACTTTTCATTGGACCGAAAGCTCAGCCAATCACTATGTGCCACGTGTCGTCTTCTCATTACACCACCTTCACCGCGTGACCCGTGTCGTCAACAGATTCTGCTGACAGAACAAGCATGGTCAACTTGCGTGGACCAAAACCGCTTGCTGGCGTCGCGACGCCAGTTGCCGAAAATGCCTATAAATTCAGGCCTTCTTCACTTCATTTGGTGTGCTTTCCTTGGGATTTTTTCCCTGATTTCATAGGAAGCATCTAGTTTTGTAATAATAAAATTATGTATTTTTATTTTTAGTTTTTATTACAGCTTTTTATTTATTTACTTTATTTTTTGTAGTTAAATTTCCGCTAGGGTAAAAGGTGAAACCTTTAATATAATTATCTAGGTAAATCTCACTTAATTATAATTTATAAATTATAATTTAACCGGATTAACTATGTCAGACTTTATTACCGCCTATATGGCTGGTGTAATTGGACTAAATGGATTACCGCCTATATGGCTGGTTTTAAATGTTTAACATTATTAATTCCTGAGAAAGCGGAACAGAAAATAATTTATATTTTATAATAAGTGAGATTCCTAGATAAGAAATATTAAATGTGGATCCTCTAACCCCAAGCATTTTATTTTATTCTAGGAAATGATGAAACACAATATCCATACTTAATAATTGATTTTCTTTTTATGGGTAATTCTTTAGATTGTTTATTGAGTCTTAAGCTTAATGCTCCTTGTTAATTGGCCATTAATAAGATTGATATGGTAAACTTAAAATGAACTAGACATAGGGATTTTAGGTTTCAGCCTTAGATTCAATAGCCCACGATCTTCCTTGAGGATAGATAACCCTTTAATAGATTTCCTCATAGGATATACATATACCTGTCGGGCGGGGGTAGCCATAATTGGAACTTAATCTTAATGAATCCAGGTAATTTGGTTGACATAGACATATGGTTCAATTGGGTTATACTGGGTATTTGCGTCTGACCATCGACATAGGCTTTTGCATATTTTCATGTTCCAGGTTAGCAAACTGATTTATTACACATAGATAAGAGAATCAGTTCATCTTTATAATAATATTGTGTGGAGTCACGACCCTAGATCGTTGAGTCTTTTCTTTTATTTTCCTTAGTATTTTCTTTTGAGTCTGTTTTTATTTTATTTTGCAAAACCACATTCAACCAACCAAAAGCAATCAATTCCATTCTCCCTATAATTAGATACTTGTAAATAAATAGTATCAATAATTAATAACAACAGTAGAAATTAAGTCCTCGTAGGATCGATAGTTTTATACTACTTGAATGATACGTGCGCTTGCGTTATACGTGTGTGTTTACGCCGGTAATGTTTTTGGCGCCGTTGCCGGGGACTTATTTTTCTTGAGTTATTAATTTTGAAGCTATCTATTTTACTTGTATCTAATTTTCTTTATTTTTATCTGTAATTTTTATTTATTTCTTTTGTTTTCAGGTGATTGAAAAATGGAACATTATTGGGAGATTGAGAGATCACGAGCTTTACTAGAAGATACACCCCAAATCTGGGAGCAACAGTCCGATTTTCTGAGGCCTGTTGTCCAGCCCAATGACTATCACCGGATGCCAGAACCAAGCAATACTACATTTGCTCATCAGAACGAGATAGGGAGATGTATTATATGTGATTGTAACCACCGGAGCGATCAATGTATATACCGTTCAGAATGGCAGAATTATTGGAATCATTCATGGTACGAAGAACCAACATATTTCACAGAACCACATATTCCATCTTATCCACCATCTATCTATGATTTTCATCAAGAACCAGAACCATCAGAGGAAGATCAGATGATTGACATGCTCAAAGATTGGGTCAAGAAACAAGACGAAAAGTTGGATACAATGTTTGAAACATGCCAAAATCAATTTGAAAGTATTCAGAGACAATCAGAATTCATTCAGAGACTGATAGATCAAACGAGACAGTTACTCAAGGACCAGTTTCAGATGACACTGATGAAGCCTTCGAGTACCAATCAGTTCACAATGACACTTCAACAGAGGAGGAGGTTGAGCAATATCAACAACCAGAGGTATCAGTTCAGGAGCCCGAACCGGCAAAATCTCGATTTGATTTTTATTATTCTGACTCTGACGATGATGAAACTGAGCTGTTTGTACCAACTGCAACAACAATTGAGGATGGAACTCTGTATCCTCAAAATAAAGATCTTGGAGATTCCATTGCACAAATGTTTGAAGAAGATCTACCTGAGCCAATCATTTCAGTCATATCAGAGGGTGAAAACCTAAAATCTGACATTTCTTTACATCCTCAGGTTGATAATTTTGAAGCATGCATTTCACAGATGACAGATGAATAATTGAATGCGAAAATCCTAAAATACATCTGTGAAGAAAAGGTGGAGCAAAAAGCAGAGCAAATGGAGAAGCAAATGACTGACTTTATTAAAAATCCAGTGAATTCAGGCGAAACAACATTGTTTTGGGGATTACAATTTAGAGATATCACCCAGAAGCTTGACAGAATGGAACTTCCATTCCAAGTCAAGCACCATACGAGACCTCCTGATTTTATTTCTTTCTTTTCAGGAACCACTGGAGCAACAAAGATAAAAAAAGGTGGCACGAACACGAAATAAGACAAAAGTCTTTTTGCCCTATTATTGTTGGAAGAGACATTTCAAAAGCAACGCTCATGGGATTGTCTTTAATCAGACATCCAAAACAACACTGAAACCGCCTTGATAGATGGATTTCAGTCACGTCTAGCTGAAGATGAAAAATTTAGCGCTAGCAGGGAGGCAACCTATGCAATTTGTTGTAATTTTTGTTTTCATATTTTGTGTATACATGTTGTAGAGTTTTTAATTTTGTGTGTTATTTTCTAGGGAAAAGCACAAACGGAGCATTTTAAAACAGAAGGAATGGTGTTTGGCAATCACAAAGAGGAGAGCTAATTCATTAGAGATGGCTGAGTAAAGAATGAAATCTTGAGACGCATCCTAATGGATTTATATACCAAAGGAGTGGCGTATTGCGTACAAAATTCCGTTACCTTAATAATTGCTTTGATTTGCTTTTCTATTTTTATTTCCCTTTATTTTCGCCGACAAGATCTAAACTTTTTGACTTTTCACGATTTATTTTAACGTTCATCTAATAATTGTCATTTGGCAGGTACTAGTGCTACTATTACTCACCCATTTTCAGGTTCTATAAATTCAGCTCTACATTTCTTTCTTCGACACATTCAGATATACATCTAAATAAGAGAAAGAAAATAGAAGCAACGTCACAGCAGCGAATCAAGCGAATTTGTGTTTTATGTGGATCCAATTCTGGTAATAAACCAGAATTCATTGAGGCTGCAAAAGAATTGGGGAGAGTCATAGCAGAGAGAAATATGCACCTAGTATATGGCGGTGGCAATCTTGGAATGATGGGAAGCATTTCAAAAGCCGTTCAGCAAGGTGGCAATCTTGTCATGTTTTGGGAATCATTCCAAAACCTTTGGCGGACAAACAATTAATTAGACCAACAAATGGAGAAGAACGCATTGTATCAGGTATGTCTGAACAAATCCATGAAATGATCTATACTGCGGATGCGTTTATTGCGTTACCAGGTGGGCTTGGAATGTTTGAAGAAATGTTCACCGTAGCATCATGGGCACACTTAAACATTCATCGGAAGCCCATTGGGTTACTTAACATTGAGCATTTCTTCCATTTTCTATTTGTATTTCTTGCGGAAGCCAAAAGACATGAGTTCGTCATAAAATCTGTTCAAGATATTTTCCTGACTGCTACAAAGGCCGAAGAATTAATTGACCAAATCCTAGCCTTTGAACCAAAACTCGACCTCATTCTTTCCAAGTTGAACTGGTCAGATAGCGATCGTGGTAAGAAGCGTAAAGTGGATATAGATATTAATCGGTAATTTTTCTATGTTTCAACTAACCAGGTACTACCTTCTAAACTCTTCTTTTACTGTTTAAGACATTGGGGACAATGTCTCATTTAGGTTTGGGGGAGGGAATGAGTTGATCAGTACCTTGTTTTTAGTTTGTGTGTTGTTTTTATTTTGAGTCCAAAATTTTCGAAAAAATATAAAAAAATTGAAAATTTTTCAAAAATTATTAAAATATTTTGCATTTTTGTGTTTTTATTTTGACTAAAAAGGTGAAATTGGTAAGAGATAGTTGAGTAAGGAGTTTCCACTCCTGAGACGTATCTCAAACCATTTTTGAAACAAGTTAGTTTTTGTTTATTTCATTTTAAATTATTTAATTTGTGAATTCTCAATAAAACTGACTAAAATGGATCTTCATATGCTCAATTGACATGTATTATCAACATATATAGAAACCTACAGACATGAGCTAAAATTGAAAAGTTTGTAATATTCAGTGCTCTAGTTTAATGGGAGGAAGCATCTCAAAAAGCAATGGAGTAAAAAAAACGTTCGAGATCCGAGTTATTAAGTCTGTAAGGGTGTTTTAACACCTAGTGCCATAAAACCAACTGGTTTGGGAGTCACTGGCCCAAAGCTCGTTACATGGATCAGAGATGTTGCCGAATAAATATATATATCTGAAGTCTGAGTAATTAAGTCCGTAGGGGTGTCTTAACACCTGGTGCCCTAAAGCCAACTGGTTTGGGAGCCACTAGCCCAAAGCTCGCTACATAGACGGAAGATATTGTATATAAATAAAAAATAGAGAAAAATCAAAGAAAAAATCCGAAAAATCCGAAAAATTTATTCCATTGCTGCAAAAAAGGTGTGAATTCTGATAAAACTTCAGGACAAAAATATTACTCTCTTATCAATGGCACTTATAACTGTTGTGGGAAAAAATGAGTTGTTTAATATTTTGTTGGCTCTGTATATGGAGAATGGTAAAAATAATCGGAGAATTTACTTATTCGGTAATTTAGAAACAAACAAAACAACTAGTAACTTGGAGTAGAAGTTCCACCTGATTAGTCACTAATGTTGGGGTTGGTGCTCAGAGCTCCAATTCCCGGTTGTATTTCTGTTGAATACTTCTGTAAAACATTATTATTATGAATAATATATGCAGTTTCTATAATATAATCTATCTTTCTATATGGCAAAGACGTAATGACCCTAGAATGATTAGTCATGATACAGTTGCAAAAGCGTCGCAACAGACATTGAGTAGTATCATGACGTTGTCATTCTCAGACAGTTCCTGGTCAAGGTTTACACTACTTGGTCAGTATAGTAAACCCGTTGAGACCGGTACATGTTGTATACTGGAATATATGATTCCAATGGTTTCTCAATGAACCATTAGTCTTTGAGACTAGTATAGACGTGTAGGTGTTTATAGCGGATAAACACTGAACGACTCACCGAAGATTCTTAATGGATGGTACACCAGCGTCAATAAGAATCTTCTTGGGTTGAGTAGCACTTGTGATTCTTAGACTTGAGATGCCATTGTGGGCACATGAGACATCTTCTACACTTAGACGGCAGTCACGTCACCGATCTTTAAGATCAGACCTCCGCCTGTTGGTTGGGTGTAGATAGATCCTCAGGGTGTCCTATGTGTATCAAGATAGGATCCGTCAGTTCTGTGTACCAGAGCATAGGTAGTCCATATGATTAGCAATCAGATAAAACCATGGGCCCGTGGTAAAGTTTAGAAGCTAGTTCTAAACATTCTTTTAGAGATTGCTAATGGAATAGTCGACTGGATAATCCCCATAGAGATTTGACGTTTACATATGTATCTCTGGATGTATCCGGATACCTGTGACGGAGGAATTATACATTTTCCATGACCTCGACCTGTATGGTTCAGCGAGATTATCTGTGATCGTCATAATCTACGGGTGGATAGATTATGGACACAAAATTTGATTTCGTGACGGATATACCTGAATCTAGAGAGTCTCAATAATGAAACATACTCGTAAAGCACTAGAGCAACATTAATAAATAATATTGATTATTTATAAAGTCGTTTAAAAGTTAAACGCAAGATACGTGCTAAATGGACTAGATAGTCATTTGCCTAATTATTGTGTATTTACATTTAATACTTGATTAATTTAAATACACATTAATTAATAGTCAGATGAGTTATTTGACTTATATGCTATATGAATATATGTTTTTAATATTTAATGTAAATATTATACATATATTAATATATTTGTATTTGATTAATTAATTGATTATTTAATTGTTAAATGATCAAATTAATTAAAATATAAATATCTTACATTAGGATATTTGATGTAAATGATATTAGTTGCATTTGTTGACTTAATTAAATATCTAATAAAGTGTTATTTGGATATTTATGCAAGTTGACTAAATTAAAGTGAAATGGAATTGAAATGAATTTGGTGTTTTTGTTTTTGACAATTTCGGCCAAGGCAATATTTGCCACAAGTATATATTGTTTTCATTTCATTTCATTTGATAACCTAATACACTTTTCATAAAACTCCATTGAAAGAAACTAAGGAAGCAAGTGAAGGAGAAAAGGAAAAAGCTAAAGAAAAGCTTGGATTTTGTAAGTTTTTCAAACTTACTATTAGAAAGGAAATTGTTCCTTAGGATCTAGGCAACATCTTGTGATGTTCTTAAGTCTTTATTTTCATTATTTCTTGTGTTTTTGATGATGGAAATTTTTATTGAAAGTGTTGAGCATGTATTGTGAAGGAAGGTTGTGACTATTGTAGTTGTAAGCTTTCTTTTAAGGTTTTGGAAACCATGTTGCTAATCTAGAGTTATTGACCCACTCTTAAATGACCTAGATTTGATCTTGAGTTGTTTCATTGTGTTGAGACTTGGATTGGATGGAAGAATGATGATTGAAGTAATTGATTTAATGTATTTGGTCTAATTTGTCCAATTGTGGAAATTGAAAAATTAGGGTTCATGACTAATTCCAAATTTGGGGATTTTCATATATGTTGTGTATTTGTGTGTTTATATGATGCATATAATTTTCATGTTGATTGGATTACATTTAGATGTGTTTTGAAGCATGAAATGACAAAAGGCACAAAATGCCCACTTTGTGAGGCTCACGGCTTGGAGTCAAAATTTGGGATTTTTGTTGATTATGGTGTTTTGATGTTTTGAACATGCTAAGTTCATCTTAGAAATGATTTAGAATCATTCAAAATTGATTAGATCAATTTCGGACTAAAATGGACAAAATACCAAGTAAGGGTAATTTGGTAAATTCACTTAAATATGATTTATTGAATTTTTTTCATAATTTGATTATTGGAATATTAAATAAATATCTTATTTAATTAATCCAAGAAAAAGTTTTGAAATCGGAAAATACGATTTTCCACCGCTTCCGCTGCGTTACCGGATTCACCCCCTAAAAACCTCTACAAAATGGTATCAGAGCGAGTCTGATTCTAGGCCACCTAATATGATTAGCCTTCATTGAATCAATGTTTGATCATGTTTTTTTTACTTATGCATGCTAATTAGGATCTAAATTGGTTAGATTTAGGGTGTATGACACTTAGCGGAAAATCCCTAATTAATAAGGTTTGAATGTAATTATGATTTGATGCATGTTATATGGTCCGTCTTGTCAATACGGTTTATGAATACTTCTTTGTGACTACATCCGAGACCGTGCCTCTTCTGTGAGGGTGTAGCCGATAAAGATTTATTTATACCGGATGTATATCAGATACTAGGTAAATTCAAGTAAAAGCGGAATTCTGAACGTGCCCTAGCTATAAGGATTACGTAAGTAACTTGAGTTTATCATTGACGAGTTTAACCTTGGTACGTCTCCTTGTGGGCCTGCCTTCGCAGCGATAACGAGAAACGGCCAGGACCGGATACTTAGGAGTCATTAGTGAATGATTGACAAATGAGTTGTCTACCTGATGAATATACGTAGGCGAGACCGTGCATCTGCTGTGAGCCGAAATATATTCACGGGATCCACTTTTCACTATTAGTATTTAATTTAATTATTAAATATTTTTATTATGTTTTGGGATTACAGTATTGCATGATTTAGTGGGAGGGGCATATTAGATTAAAAATCCATGATCTAGTTTATGCTTTTGATATTATATGAAACTACTTTATTTCTGCTAACCGTTTTTTGTGATCTATATGATGGATTGGCGATGGCGGCACAATCCACAAATCAGTTTGCGCGTATGCTTGATGCGAACAAACTGAAAGGCGCTGAGAACTTTGCAGATTGGGAATTGGATTTGAGGATTGTCCTCGATTCCGAAAAGCTGGGTTATGTTCTTGAGGGTCCGTTGCCCCTTGCAGTGGGTGCGGATGCTTCGGAGGAGGAACGCCAAGTTTTTGAAACTTGGAAGGATGATGATTTAAGGGTTAAATCATACATCCTTAGTTCATTGTCTCCGAAACTCAAGCAACAGTACTATGGTATGCTAGATTCCTATAGTATGATGACGCGATTGAGACAATCGTTTGAGAACCAAGAACAAGTGATTGTTCACAAAGTCGCCATGGAACTGTTCCATGTGCGTCTGGATGAGGGGCAAGTGTTAGCCCACATGTTCTTCAGATGATCAATTTGATCGATCAATTGAGGCAACATAATCTCATCTTGAATGACATTCTCGGTAGGAGTGTCATTCTTGGTTCACTACCAGCTTCATTTCGCCAGTTCGTGATGTACTTCAACATGCACGGGACTGTCTGTACCTACCAGGAGCTACATAGGATCTTGCTCACAGCAGAAGAGGACCTTAAGAAGGGAGTACCGACTCGCCCTCCTAGAACTACTTCTTTTTCGGCTTCTTCCCAAGGATGGTCCACGGGAAAGAACAAGAAAGGTAAGAAGAAGAAGAAGGCTTTTGGTCCTCAACAACAGGCGAAGATTGCAAAGCCCAAAAGGGCTTCTGAAGACAAATGCCACCACTGCGGCAAAGTCGGGCATTGGAAAAGGAACTGTCCTGATTACATCGCCCAGCTGAGGAGAGACATAGCATCTACATCAGGTACTTTTATTTTTCCAGTTATTGATTTATCTTTGGCTTGTGAAGCCGTTACATCCAACTGGATTTTAGATTCTGCTTGTCCCATTCACATTTGCAATTCGTTGCAGGTGCTGAAGGAAAGTAGGAGGCTGAAGCCCAGGGAGATGCAGTTGCGGTTCGGGAGTGGAGACTCTTGGATGCAGTTGCAGTGGGAGTATGCGAGATCTCATTGCCGAATGGGACACTTTTGTTAAATGACTGCCATTTTGTACCTGGATGTGTAGCTAATATTATATCACTTTTTGTATTGGATACAGAAGGCTTTTGTATTAATATTAAGAATAGTTCTTTAATTATATTTATATGATAGTAATAATATTCAGATCCTTTGTTGTCCAAACCAGCATGGTCATTATACATTGCAAACTTCAAAAGATATATTAAGTACTGGAGTTAATAAACGTAGTTTACCTGTAATTAATAATACTGAACTTTGGCATATGAGACTTGGTCACATTGGCGTCAAACGCCTTCCCCAATTGGTTAGGAATGGTTTGATATCAGATCTTACCATTGAATCCTATCCAACTTGTGAATCCTGTATTTAGGGTAAGATGACCAAAGCCCCATTTTCTGGTGTTGGACACCGCGCCACTAACTTACTGGAACTCGTACATTCTGATGTATGTGGTCCACTAAGTCAAACTGCTCACAGTGGTTATTCGTACTTCATTACCTTTACCGATGATTTGTCACGGTACGGTTATGTGTATTTAATGCGACATAAATCGGAAACCTTTGAAAAGTTCAAAGAGTTCCGAAATGAAGTAGAAAAACAAACTGGTAAATATATTAAATGCCTTCGATCAGATCGAGGCGGCGAATATATGAGTGGTGAGTTCATGGATTATATGAAGGAGAATGGGATTCTCGCTCAATATACTCCTCCACAGAGCACTGGGCAGAAATCACATTGCGTTAGCATCCGCAGGGACCATCGCAATGCTTTGTTTTAATTAAACAGTCGGATTCCCCTTGTCCGTACCAGTTCTGAGTTGACTGTTCGACGCCCGGGGAAGCCAGTGGCGCGAAGCTACCGTGCACTGGATTATGACTGAACGCCTCTAAGTCAGAATCCGGGCTAGAGCGACGCGTGTGCCCGCCGCCCGTTTGCCGACCCGCAGTAGGGACCTTTTGGTCCCCAGAGGCACGTGTCGTAGGCCAAGCCCCCACGGCGGAAGAGCCGCGGTGGCCGCCTTGAAGTGTAATTTCCACCGAGCGGCGGGTAGAATCCAGTACACCACAGCACAATGGTGTATCTGAAAGGAGAAATCAGACTTTATTGGATATGGTCCGATCGATGTTGAGTTTCACAGATTTGCCCTATTACTTATGGGGCTACTCTCTCTTAACAGCCGCACATCTTTTGAATAAGATTCCTTCAAAGGCTGTTCCTACGACACTGTATCAGATATGGTTCGGTAGGAGACCAAATCTTAATTATATTAAGGTTTGGGGTTGTCCTGCCTATGTCAGGGTGACTCAGCAAGATAAGCTTTCGTCTCGGGGGCAAAAGTTTAGGTTTGTCGGATATCCTTCGAATACGAGGGGATATCTGTTCTATGATACCGAGCATCAAAATGTGTTCGTAGCTCGCTTCGCAAAATTTCTAGAAGTAGAATTTTTGTCAGAAGGTGGTAATCATAGACAGGTTGAGCTTGATGAAGTCCAACCTGAAAACAATGAACCAACGGAGGAACCTGAAGTTCAAGTAGATGAAGGACCTTCAACACACACACTCCGTAGGTCGGAAAGGGTATCTAGACCTCCTGAACGCTTGTATTTGATACAAGAAAATAGTCTGGATGTTCTCTTAGTTGAAGAGACAGATCCTTTCACCTATAGAGAATCGATGTTGGACATCGACTCCGTGAAATGGCAAAGTTCCATGAAATCCGAGATAGACTCAATGCATGAAAATCAAGTTTGGGACTTGATTCCGCTTCCCGAAGGAATTGTTCCTATCGATTGTAAATGGGTTTACAAGAGGAAGCGCGGGCCTGACGGTAAGGTTGAAACTTACAAGGCCCGACTGGTAGCAAAAGGTTACACGCAGTGACCTGGCGTCGACTACGATGAAACTTTTTCGCCGGTTGCAATGCTTAAGTCTATCCGGATTTTGCTTTCTATAGCTGCGTATCATGACTACGAGATTTGGCAAATGGATATCAAAACGGCTTTTCTAAATGGATTTCTTGATGAAGAAATCTATATGGAACAGCCGGAAGGTTTTGCGTCCAGCGAAACCTCGGGTATGGTATGTAAGCTTAAGAAGTCCATTTATGGACTTAAACAAGCTTCACGAAGTTGGAATCTTCGATTCGACGAGATTATTAGATCGTCTGGTTTTCTCAAGAATTCGGAAGAATCCTGTGTGTATCAGAAGGCCAGTGGGAGCATGGTCGTATTTTTAGTCCTATATGTTGATGACATCCTAATCATTGGGAATGATTTAGGTATGTTACAAAGCGTCAAAGCATACCTCTGTAAGAATTTCTCCATGAAGGACCTGGGAGAAGCTTCCTATGTTTTAGGGATAAAACTCTATAGAGATAGACAAAGAAGGCTGATTCGGTTATCCCAATCAACGTACATAGATAAGATCTTGGAACGGTATAGTTTTGGTAACTGTAAGGCAGCAAACATACCGTTCAGACATGGGATTCATCTTTCTAAGAAGATGTGTCCAAAAACAGAAGATGAGAAGGTTAGAATGTCTAACCAACCTTATGCTTCGTGTTTGGGTAGCATAATGTATGCCATGTTATGTACGAGCCCTGATATCAGTTTCGCTGTTAGCGTAACTAGTCAATATCAGTCCAATCCAGGTAATGACCATTGGATGGCCATTAAACATATCCTAAAGTATCTTAAAGGTACCAAGGATAAGTTAATAATTTATGGAGGAAACGAGCTGCAGGTTAATGGGTATACAGACTCCGATTTTCAATCGGATCCCGATGATAGAAAGTCTACATCTGGATTTGTCTTTACCTTTAACGGAGTGGTTGTTGCAGTTTATTGAAGAGTTCCAAACAGGGATCGACAGCAGATTCCACCACTGAGGCGGAATATATTGCAGCTTCTGAAGCTACAAAAGAGGCTGTGTGGATAAAAAACTTTATCACAGAATTGGGAGTTGTCCCAAGTATCGAGAATGCGATTCCGTTATACTGTGATAATATTGGAGCCATTTCGCAAGCAAAGGAACCGAGGGCGCATCAGAAGTTGAAGCATGTGGAACGCAAGTACCACATCATTCGAGAGATCGTGTCGCGAGGGGATATTATCGTGTGCAAGGTACCGAGTGAAGATAATGTAGCAGACCCGCTGACGAAGGCCATACCTCTGAAGTTGTTTGATAAACACGTGGAGTCGATGGGTATTAGATACAATCGATATTGGCACTAGAGCAAGTGGGAGATTTTGTTGGGGTTGGTGCTCAGAGCGCCAATTCCCTGTTGTATTTCTATTGAATACTTCTGTAAAACATTATTATTATGAATAATATATGCAGTTTCTATAATATAATCTATCTTTCTATATGGCAAAGACGTAATGACCCTAGAATGATTAGTCATGATACAGTTGCAAAAGCGTCGCAACAGACATTGAGTAGTATCATGACGTTGTCATTCTCAGACAGTTCCTGGTCAAGGTTTACACTACTTGGTCAGTATAGTAAACCCGTTGAGACCGGTACATGTTGTATACTGGAATATATGATTCCAATGGTTTCTCAATGAACCATTAGTCTTTGAGACTAGTATAGACGTGTAGGTGTTTATAGCGGATAAACACTGAACGACTCACCGAAGATTCTTAATGGATGGTACATCAGCGTCAATAAGAATCTTCTTGGGTTGAGTAGCACTTGTGATTCTTAGACTTGAGATGCCATTGTGGGCACATGAGACATCTTCTACACTTAGACGGCAGTCACGTCACCGATCTATTAAGATCAGACCTCCGCCTGTTGGTTGGGTGTAGATAGATCCTCAGGGTGTCCTATGTGTATCAAGATAGGATCCGTCAGTTCTGTGTACCAGAGCATAGGTAGTCCATATGATTAGCAATCAGATAAAACCATGGGCCCGTGGTAAAGTTTAGAAGCTAGTTCTAAACATTCTTTTAGAGATTGCTAATGGAATAGTCGACTGGATAATCCCCATAGAGATTTGACGTTTACATATGTATCTCTGGGATGTATCCGGATACCTGTGACGGAGGAATTATACATTTTCCATGACCTCGACCTGTATGGTTCAGCGAGATTATCTGTGATCGTCATAATCTACGGGTGGATAGATTATGGACACAAAATTTGATTTCGTGACGGATATACCTGAATCTAGAGAGTCTCAATAATGAAACATACTCGTAAAGCACTAGAGCAACATTAATAAATAATATTGATTATTTATAAAGTCGTTTAAAAGTTAAACGCAAGATACGTGCTAAATGGACTAGATAGTCATTTGCCTAATTATTGTGTATTTACATTTAATACTTGATTAATTTAAATACACATTAATTAATAGTCAAGATGAGTTATTTGACTTATATCCTATATGAATATATGTTTTTAATATTTAATGTAAATATTATACATATATTTAATATATTTGTATTTGATTAATTAATTGATTATTTAATTGTTAAATGATCAAATTAATTAAAATATAAATATCTTACATTAGGATATTTGATGTAAATGATATTAGTTTCCTTTGTTGACTTAATTAAATATCTAATAAAGTGTTATTTGGATATTTATGCAAGTTGACAAAATTAAAGTGAAATGGAATTGAAATGAATTTGGTGTTTTTGTTTTTGACAATTTTGGCCAAGGAAATATTTGCCACAAGTATATATTGTTTTCATTTCATTTCATTTGATAACCTAATACACTTTTCATAAAACTCCATTGAAAGAAACTAAGGAAGCAAGTGAAGGAGAAAAGGAAAAAGCTAAAGAAAAGCTTGGATTTTGTAAGTTTTTCAAACTTACTATTAGAAAGGAAATTGTTCCTTAGGATCTAGGCAACATCTTGTGATGTTCTTAAGTCTTTCTTTTCTTTATTTCTTGTGTTTTTGATGATGGAAATTTTTATTGAAAGTGTTGAGCATGTATTGTGAAGGAAGGTTGTGACTATTGTAGTTGTAAGCTTTCTTTTAAGGTTTTGGAAACCATGTTGCTAATCTAGAGTTATTTACCCACTCTTAAATGACCTATATTTGATCTTGAGTTGTTTCATTGTGTTGAGACTTGGATTGGATGGAAGAATGATGATTGAAGTAATTGATTTAATGTATTTGGTCTAATTTGTCCAATTTGTGGAAATTGAAAAATTAGGGTTCATGACTAATTCCAAATTTGGGGCTTTTCATATATGTTGTGTATTTGTGTGTGTATATGATGCATATAAAGTTTCATGTTGATTGGATTACATTTAGATGTGTTTTGAAGCATGAAATGACAAAAGGCACAAAATGCCCCCTTTGTGAGGCTCACGGCTTTGGAGTCAAAATTTGGGATTTTTGTTGCTTATGGTGTTTTGATGTTTTGAACATGCTAATTTCATCTTAGAAATGATTTAGAATCATTCAAAATTGATTAGATCAATTTCGGACTAAAATGGACAAAATACCAAAGTAAGGGTAATTTGGTAAATTCACTTAAATATGATTTATTGAATTTTATTTCATAATTTGATTATTGGAATATTAAATAAATATGTTTATTTAATTAATCCGAGAAAAAGTTTTGAAATCGGAAAATACGATTTTCCACCGCTTCCGCTGCGTTACCGGATTCACCCCCTAAAAACCCCTACAACTAACATCTTTTTTCTCTTGTCTTTTTGCTTTTGTGTGCATTAGTTTTACTTTTTTTTTTACTTTTGTAAAATGTTTGTGGGTATCATTGCTGTAAACCCTCACGAGACTACAACTCGTCCACTAGGGACACCTAGGGGTTTAAAGGCTTGTTGCATATGCTAAATGCAACCGTGATCCCTACGAAAGTGGCATAGTGGAAATTTGTTAATGTTATTTTATTTTGTGTTTTGATCGAGGACTAGCAAAATGTTAGGTTTGGGGGTGTGATGAGTGGTATTTATATCACTATTTCCCACTCATCTAACCTAATATTTTGTATAGTTTCTCGGGTTTTGTGAACGTTTTGATGTGTTTTGTGTTATTTTGCAGATAAATAAAGTTGGGAAAGCATTGGAAGCAATTTAGGGCCAAAATAGAGAAAAAATGACAAAAGGGCAATTCGGTAATTTTCCAACGTCGCGACGACTAAATTACGCCGGCTATGCTAACGTGCGCCGAGGGACACGTGTCAGAATATGAGAAATTGGACTTGCTAACGTGCGCCGACCTTGCTAACGTGCGTCGTGCCAGGTGTCATCATCACAGAAGATCTGCTAAAATGCGTCGGCTGCCACGTGTTGAAATCTCATTGGACCAAATCAAGCGTATGCCACGTTTCAATCTCTCATTGGACCGAATATTGGATAAATCACATGTTGCCACGTGTCGACCTCTCATTTGACTGATCCTAAGCGCGTGCCAGGTGTCAACTTTTCATTGGACCGAAAGCTCAGCCAATCACCGTGTGTCACGTGTCATCTTCTCATTGCAACACCTTCACCGCGTGACACATGTCGTCACCAAATTCTGCAGACAGAACACGCGTGGTCAACCCGCGTGGACCAAAACCGCGTGCTACCGTCGCGACGCCAGTTGCCGAAAATGCCTATAAATTCAGGCATTCTTCACTTCATTTGGTGTGCTTTCCTTGGGATTTTTTCCCTGATTTCATATTAAGCATCTAGTTTTGTAATAAAAAAATTATGTATTTTTATTTTTAGTTTTTATTACAGCTTTTTATTTATTTACTTTATTTTTTGTAGTTAAATTTCCGCTGGGGTAAAAGGTGAAACCTTTAATATAATTATCTAGGTAAATCTCACTTAATTATAATTTAACCGGATTAACTAATGTCAGACTTTATTAACGCCTATATGGTCGGGTTAAATATAAATTACTTTACCGCCTATATGGCTGGTGTAATTTGACTAAATGGATTACCGCCTATATGGCTGGTTTTAAATGTTTAACATTATTAATTCCTGAGAAAGCAGAACAGAAAATAATTTATATTTTATAATAAGTGAGATTCCTAGATAAGAAATATTAAATGTGGATCCTCTAACCCCATCATTTTATTTTATTCTAGGGAAGTGATGAAACACAATATCCACATTTAATAATTGATTTTCTTTTTATGGGTAATTCTTTAGATTGTTTATTGAGTCTTAAGCTTAATTTTTTTTGTTAATTGGCCGTTAATAAGATTGATATGGTAAACTTAAAATGAACTAGACATAGGGATTTTAGGTTTCAGCCTTAGATTCAATAGCCCACGATCTTCCTTGAGGATAGATAACCCTTTAATAGATTTCCTTACATGATAGACATATACCTGTCGGGCGGGGGTAGCCATAATTGGAACTTAATCTTAATGAATCCAGGTAATTTGGTTGACATATACATATGGTTCAATTGGGTTATACTGGGTATTTTCGTCTGACCATCGACAGAGGCTTTTTCATATTTTCGTGTTCCAGGTTAGCAAACTGATTTATTACACATTGATAAGAGAATCAATTCATCTCTATAATAATATTGTGTGGAGTCACGACCCTAGATCTTTGAGTCTTTTCTTTTATTTTCCTTAGTATTTTCTTTTGAGTCTGTTTTTATTTTATTTTGCAAAACCACATTCAACCAACCAAAAGCAATCAATTCCCTTCTCCTTATAATTAGATGCTTGTAAATAAATAGTATCAATAATTAATAACAATAATAGAAATTAAGTCCTCGTGGGATCGATATTTTTATACTACTAGAACGATACGGGCACTTACGTTATACGTGTGTGTTTACGCCGGTCATGTACCTGGCAATCATGACAGTGTTTCACCAGCTTTGCACAGTCAGCTTCCATGGTCGACCAGTAAAATCCATGTCTCACTATCTTGCGAGACAAATTCAATCCATTCATGTGTGGTCCACATACTCCAGTGTGCACCTCTTCCATCACCTTCTGAGCCTTTTCTTTTCTTAAACATTTCAGCTGGACACTGTTGGCTTGTCTCTTGTACAGCTCTTCCCTCAAAATCATATATTGGGAAGCCAATTTCTGAATGGCTATTATGTTTTTCTTGCCGGCTCCTTCTGGGAATTCCCCATATTCTAGATACTGCTGAATGTCGTAGTACCACGGCTTCCTATCGTTGACTTTTACTTCCAAGATTCTCTCTATCTCATAACTGGGTCTGCTAGCTGTTGTCAGCACAAGGGGTCTCATTATCAGTTTTTCCAGGTTTTCCCAAGTTGCAGCTAGGGTGGCTAGTGCGTCCGCCATTTGGTTCTCTTCTCGTGGTAAGTGCTGGAATTTACAGTCGGGGATAGCCTGTGCCAACTTCCTAAGATGGAGAAAGTACGGTCTCAACCGGTCTTCCTTCAATTCCCATTCCCCTCACATCTGTCGAACTACCAATATTGAGTCTCCATAAACTTCTACGTCCTTAGCTCCTAGGGCTATTAGTGCTTTTAGTCCAAAGACACATGCTTCATATTCGGCCATGTTGTTGGTTACTCCGAACGTCAACCTTTTGGCAATAGGTAGGGTTTCTCCTTCGGCGGTTACTATCACAATTCCTATTCCAGCTCCTTTGTAATTCATCACCTCGTCGAAATACATTTTCCACCCCTGGACCATTATGGCTTGAACCTTCTCGACTGAGAAGTCGAATTTATTCTGATCTTCTTCTATGATTTGTAATGCTAAGAATTCCGCTACGGCTCGCCCTTTGATTACCTTAGAGGTGAGGTATTCTATATCAAACTCCGTCAGCAACACTAACCATCTGCCCAACTTCCCTACTAGTGAGGGTACTGACTGTAAATACTTTAGGGGATTCTCTTTTACTACCACTTGTATCTTATAAGATTGGAAGTAATAACGCAACTTTCGGGAAGCCCATATCACCGCCAAACATATCTTTTCCACCTCTTGATAGCGCATTTCATACGGAAGCATCTTCTTACTGAGGTAGTAGACTGCATGTTCCACCCCTGTCTCATCTACCTATATCATCATCGCCCCTAGCGTTTCAGGTTCTATAGCCAAATACAACACCAAGGGTTTGCCCGGCCTTGAAGGTTTCAAGACAGGTGGTTCAACCAAGTATTCTTTGATATTATGAAAAGCTTCTTGACATTGCCTATTCCACTCCACAGACTGGTCCTTCCTCAATAGCTTGAAGATGGGCTCACATACTAATGTTAGCTTGGCAATGAATCGACTGATATACTGGATTTTCCCGAGAAAAGCTCTAACTTCCTTTTCTATCTTTGGTGCGGGCATCTCGGTAATTGCCTTGATCTTTTCAGTGTCCACTTCTATCCCTCCCATTCCTACCGTATGCCCTAACAAATTTCCGGATGTTACCCCAAACACACACTTATTGGGATTGAGTCGGAGGTTGTACTTATCGACTCTTTGAATGAATTTCTCCAGCGCTTCTATATGCTCGGCCCTCGTCTCTGATTTAACCATCATGTCATTCATGTATGGCTCAATCTCCTTATGTATCAACTCATGGAATAATATAGTGGCCATTTATTGATAAGTGGCTCCCGCATTCTTAAGTCCAAACGACATCACCTTGTAACAATATGTTCCTCACTCAGTGACGAAGTCAGTCTTATGCTTGTCTTCTTCAGCTATGAAGACCTGGTTATATCTTGAGAATCCATCTACGAATGAGTACATAGCAGAAAAAGCCGCGCTATCAACCAACACGTCTATATGGGGTAGGGGAAAATCATCCTTTGGGAAAGCTTTGTTGAGGTCCCTATAATCCACGCATATTCTGACCTTTCCATCATTCTTCGGTACCGGCACAATGTTGGCTAACCACTCGGGGTACTTCACCACCTCTAAGAACCATATATATATCTGCTTCTTGACTTCTTCCCTAACCTTTTCGGTCGATTTTGGCCTCAGTCTTCGAAGCTTCTGTTTTACCGGTCTCATGTTCGGATAAGTTGGAATCATGTGCTGGGCAATACTCATGTCCACTCCTGGCATGTCTTCATAGGACCAGGTGAATACTTTTGCATATTTATATTAATATTCTCTCTAATTATTTCCGTTCATCAGAGGTAACCTCACTTGCAATTAAAATTTCCAAGGGGTTTTCACATGTACCAAGATTAAGTGCATTTGTCTTTGTTGAGTCAATGTCAAATATGCTCATGTCATGCTTGTTATGATGCAGACTAATAGGAAAAGACTCGAACAAGTAAGCAAAATCAATGTCTTTATGATTAATAAATGCAGGATTACAATCAAATAAGTCAGGAAAATAAACATCTTCGTAATTTACAGTATTGTCTTCTTCCGTCTCCTTACTTTCTTTGAGCGTCAGGATCTCCAACTGCAGTAGTTCTTCTTCCCATTTATCTTCCTCTTTTGTAACTTCCTCTGCCTGTGGTTCTTTACCCATCACATCCTTGAAGATTTTGAATCCTGGTACTATGATCCCATTGACTTCTACGGGTTCAAGCTCTCCTTGATACCCTGTGGCTTTCAAAAAGTATTCCATCAGCTTCATCCATTTTTCCTCGATCTTCGGCTCATTCCCATCGGATTCATACCCCAATCCTCTCTTACTGGTCTGTCCCTTGAAATCTGGCAGTGTTCTTATTCCCTGGCCTCTAGCACTCAATCTTGTGCCCATCTCATATTTCATTCTTTCCATGATTCTAGCCACTTTAGGGTCCACCCATTCTTCAAAGTTTGCCGCCACTTGGAACCTTATGAAATGCTGTATGTCTAAGGCAGCCACAATATTATCTACTTTAGCCCTAATAGTGATGACTTCCTCTCCATACGGGAACTTAATAACCTGGTGCAAGGTGGATGGCACGCCCCCAAGTCTATGAAATCATGGCCTCCCCAATAACAGAGCAAATGTAGCTGGGATATCAAGCATTGTAAACACCACCTCGTCTTCTATCGGGCCCACTTTGACTATTGTGATGAAAGTACCTTCGATTTCCCGTTCGCTATCATTATATGATTTCATAGTCATGCCGGAGGGGCTTAAATCTATTTCCCGCATACCTAACCTTGACAGAATCTTCAAAGGGCACACATTGATATATGAGCCATCATCCACCATCACATAAGATGTCTTCTTGCCTCTTGCTTCCGCTTTTATAAATAGCGACTTGTTGTGATTCCTCCCTTCCATCGGGAGTTCTTCTTCAGAGAATGTTATCATCTGCCTTCCCTCTTTTCGTACTGACCCTATGAACATTGTCGGGTTGCATCTTCAGGTACCATTATCTTGCTTAGAGCTTCTACCATGGCATACATGTGCTCTTGAGAGGCGTATAATAACTCCCATATGCTCACTTGTGCTCGTGTCTTCTTCAATTAACGCAACACAGTATCCCCCTCAGTGTTATCAGTATTCTCCGTGACCTCTAGGCCTTCTTTTAAACTTTTTTGCCTTTCTCTATTACATCACTGTAAAAACATCCACTGCGAGTCATCCCCTTCACCTCCTTTTTGTCACTACCAGAGAAGTTTTCAGAAATCTCTCCCCTGCTCTTTTTCATCTTCACTGCTGTTATCCCATATACCCATGCAAGAAGCTTGGTGGTTGAGAGTTTGGAGGACAAAGCTTTCGGGAAGGCCGGAGTTGATCATGTAGGTGGTGGTGGAACGAAGTGGTATTTGGGTATAGGGTTTTTGTGTGTGTTGGGTTGTTCTTTTTCCAGGTTGGGTATTTTATAGGTGTCAATAAGGTCTTGGATCTCATGTCTGAGGCAGGCGCAGTTGTTAGTTTCGTGGCCTTTTTACTGATAGTAGTGACGGTTTAGGTTTAGGTCGAGGTGGTGTGGCACAGGGTTTGGAAATGGTCTAGGTTCAAAAGGTTTTAGGAGTCTTTGCCTCTTCAGCTTTTCAAACACATTGCACAAAGGTCTACCAAAATTGGAGAATCGCATGTTTCTGATGGCGGTGACCTCAGCAGGAGCGGGCTTGGCCCCTGAAGGCCCCCCAATGGTCTTTCTATTCTGGTCGTAAAACTTTATGTTCTCGGCTTCCTCTTCCTCGATATCAATGACAGTTTCTCTTAACTAACGAAAGTCACAAATCATGGAGGTCATCCTTCTCGGCTTGTTATAAATGGAAGGCTTGGTGCCCTTAATGATCATCTTAATCTGATCCTTCTCTGAGGGCCGTGTCTACATCTTCAAGAGATGGTTTCTCCAACAATCCACATAATCCTTGAAGGTCTCTTATGGCTTCTGTTTGGTGTTTTCTAGGTCAAGGAGCGACAATTCTATTTCCATGTTCGTGACATATTGGTTCAGAAAGGCCTCCGCTAATTCTCTTCAGTCATCCCTTACCTTTTTCTCCAGGCCATGATACCATTCTACGGGCGCCCCTTCCAGTGACATCCCGAACATCTTATGCACCTGACGCTTCGACAAACCCACTGAACTCATCACTGAAACATATTGTCAGAGATGGGCCCTAGGATCTTCATTTCCATTGAACTTGGCCATGTCAGGCATCTTAAAATGGGGAGGCAGCTGTTCTTCGAAAGTCATCGCTTCATAGTCTAAAAAATCTTCATGTTTTCCCTTCATCTTACAGGTAACTGACTCTACTTGTTCTCTGAGTTTCTGTAACTCTGTCTGAGGCCCGGCTATCCTTCCTGCGGCATACTCAGCCATGTCATCGTCAAAAACATGGATTTCTTCGCTCACCCTATTCGGGGGCTCCTCACGCCTTCTATTCTCATTGTTTTCTATTTCCACTGTGCGGGGTACTGTCAGATTGGCCATAGTGTTGGTCAAAGCTTGTATTTGCTCGGTAATTTTGGTGATGTTGGTCTCCAATTGATCCATGCGGGAACCTTCATTGCATGACGCATTCATGCTTTCTAACCTCTTCTTGACAAGTCTTCATTCTTCTCTAACCCAACAGATATCTATGATGGCTGTTCAGATAAGGGGTTAGCATGATGCGTGTATGCATGAGATGCATGAGATGCATGTGGTTATCAAAACAACATATACCCTTCCTGGATGAAAGCCAGTGCGGATATCGGACTCATGTATCTGTCATATTCGGATCATGATTGGATTCTCTAAGCCCATCAAGGTTTTCATACAAGTTGGCCCGTTATCATTTTAAACCGTTTAATCAGATTATCGCGAGGTGTAAACTTGTCCTAGTTGAAAAGGCCCAACAAGTTTACACTTTTGCGATAAGGTGGCTAAATAACTCCAAATGATAGGAGGCCCAAACACAAGGTGGCCCATCGTCACTTTGAAAACTTTTGGCCCAATCATCATAAGATACAAACTCATCCCAGTTTAAGTAGCCCAACAAGTTTGTATCATATGACGAGAAACCCAAATGGATCCAAATGATAATGGGCCCAAACACAAGCATGAGGATAGCTTATATAGGACACATAACTATGGTTTGTATGTTGGCTTACAAGGGTATGGATAAGGCTCTCATTGGCGAAAAGTTGCATACAACTAGGTCTCCCAACTCAATGGTTCGACCGACCAAGAGTGCACGCCCTTTTTTATACCCTAGGGTATGTGCCAACGAGTGATGGTTGTCATCACATAACGATCCGCCGCCTCGAGTGAAAGTGACTTCACGATACATGACGCCATCAGGGGTAAGAAGGGTATGCAAAATATATGAGACTTGGTTAACCAAAGCCTAAGCCACTGACACTACAAGGCATTGTTTTGGGACTGATTCTCTATCCCCAGTGGAGTCGCCATCTGTAGGAGCGAAGCGGGGTTTACCGCTATGCCTATGATGCTCAGTGACCACGACACTGTTGGGGTCGCAACCCGTAGAGAGTACGAATTAGCCCGCGGGGGACTAAATTGGAGAATAAAGGAGTCGCAACCCAGTGTGAACTGGTAAGGATCTAAGGCCGCACTCACCCCTCACAAGGGAAGACCTCAAACCATTGGGTTCGGAATGGTTCCTTACTTATGCCAGTATAATGGACGGGTTCACACAATGATATAGCCAAGTCTTAATGCAATTCAGGCAAAAAAGCGATTAAAATGTAACAACATACCCAACTAAAATAATAATCACAATAACAAAGTTCCAAAAGCACATTAAATTAATAAATACGAGATGCGATAACGAAAAAGTATAATAAACAATCAAAAGCACGAAAATCGTCAATAAATTAATAGCAAACAAAAAGGGGGGTTAATCACGCATATATGAGTATTTCCCGAGTGGCACATGGAGTTGTATTCCAATTATAAACCGCACTACCGTCCATTCAGATTCGGCTACGAAATTTACGTCTGGGTTTCCATCCGATATACCGTAAGGGATAATAACACACATAATCATCAATTCAATGTAAGCAAACATAAAAATATAACCATGCATAGACGGATAATCGTCAACATGAACATACATAAACAAAATAAAGGTGAAATAATAAAATAATGATAAATAGACAATAAGATAAAAAAAAAAAACAAAAAAAAAAACAAAATGCCAAAGAAGAAAAAATGTGACCGAAAATTTGGCCGTCTTTGATGTAGGACTTCGCATACCCGGCTGGACGTATTTCACGTCCATCCAAGCATGCAGCGCCCGGAACTATGAAAATAAATATGGTAAGAGTGCCCTCAGGTCTTACCTTTTAAGTTGCTTTCTCGGAAGTGCGTTAGGCCGTCGCCGGAAAGATTGAAGTTTCGCAGGTTTGCTGTTTTCTGGTTACTGGTTAACGATTTTTTAACTACTGTTTCTGGTTGCTGTTTTGCTATTTTCTGGTTTTTGTTTTGCTATTTTCTGGTTGTTATTTCGGTGGTTTGTTGTTTTCTATTTTGGTGGTTTGCTGCTATTTCGGTGGTTGTTTTTTGCTGCTATTTTTGGTTGTTTTTTGCTGCTGTTTTTTCGATGATTTTGGTTGTTTTTGTTGCTGTTTTTGGTTTTTTTTGCTGCTATTTTTGGTTATTTTTTTGGTGATTTTGGCTGATGTTTCACGATGATTATTGGTTGTTTTTTCGGTGATTTTTGGTTGTTCTTTTCTCATTATTTTGGTTGTTTCTTTTGGTCTTTTCGGTGATTGGTTGTTTTTTCTGGTTTTTTCGGTGATTGGTGTAGTTTTTTGTTTGTGTTTCGGTGAAATTACTTCTTGGGTTGCCGTCCAAAAGAATAAGAAGAGCCTCCAGGTTTTTGTTTTAAGTTGCCGGCCAAGAGCCTCTCCCTTTTTGTGTCAAGATTTTGTCTCTTTTATAATGATTTGAATGGATCTCCAAATAGGGAAATAAATCATTGAAATTTGGGAGATATATTCTCAAATTATTTTGGGAATAAAATCTTATAAATATGGTGATGCGGAGATCTCAAATCTTGTTAAATTGGTAAGGATGGGATCCCAAAATCTCATTGAATTGGAAAATGATTTGATGAGAGGATTTGTATGGATTGCATGGGCTTTGGGCATGCATAGTGGATCATGGGCCATGTGGATGGGCTGCATAGGAGGTCCGAAGCTAAGGTTTGAAGCAAAAGCTGACTGAGCGAGTCCGAGGCTGGCTAGTGAGTCCGAATCCAATGAAGTGCTAATTTTGGAGGTTTTATTCCTTCCGGCATTCATTTTTCGCAACTTCCGTAACTTTTCAGGTAGTGCCTCCATAGAAGGCTCATCATCGGGCTCATGCAAAAAATGCAGTGTCTACACCCCCACAATCAAATTATCAACACCAAATATTCAAAGCTACAACTTAAAACTTTTATCACAAAATCAAATACAAACAACACACCCATAAAATGTAAATCACAAATTTCGACTACAAATATTCACAAATTTTGCACAACCACAGTGATAAAATTAAAATGAAAAGAGAAAATGAGCGAGGGAACCTAAATTATCACAAGTTGCATCCCAAATCTGAGCAGCTTATGCGCCAATAGAGGATGGTTTTTTTCCAAATCCAAAATTTACACGCGTCCTTAGTTACTATACTGCCGACACGTGTCATCATAACATCAGCATAATAATTCAGCCTGCCGACACGCGTCATCACTTGCGCCAATATGACATTAGCGTCGCGATGCCAAGCCTTCATGAGTCGCGACATCGAGCCAATAATTTACCTGCCGACAGTCGCGTGCCAAGTGTCAACATCTAGTCAAAGCCGTGTGCCACATGTCAAGGATTGACGAGCGTCGCGACACGTAAGCCTTCTCCATTGCGACGCGCAAGGCCAAATTTTACCTATAAATTGAGACTGATTTCATTTGAAAAATACATACTTTCTTCTGGGGAATTTTCTTAGAATACTAAGAAAAGAATATCCTGCTTTTTTATTTACAGCTTTCTTGTATTTAATTTTTATTTTAAGTAATAAATATTTCTTTGTTTTACTTAAAGTATGAGTAGGTAACTTCTTCTGTTGGGGTGAAAGGTGAAGCTTTTATTATAATAATTTAGATTAATCTCCCTTAGTTATAATATATAAATTATCATAAAACTTGACTTAATTGGATATCGTCTTATTGGTCGGTTGGACTTAATTAAATTATTTTAACCTGGTTTAATTGGGTACCGCCTTTATTGTCAGTTGAAATTAATTAAAAATCTGACTTAATCCAGATACCGCCTATATGGTCGGTTGGTAATATAAAGCAGATTTATATATTATAATAAGGGATATTTCCAAATTAGAAGTAATAAAAGTGAATCCCATAACCCTAGTATTTTATTTTATTATTTTATTTTACCTTTTTAATTTTCAAGTTTGTTTTATAATGTTATCTTTATTTATGTCTTTAGTAATCCTATATATGTGTTGTAACTAAATACCGTATCTAGGGTTGTGATGAATTCCAATATCACTGGTTTATAAGTTGGTTATTTTGTGTCTTGGATAATGTATTGGTTTATTTATTGGGTCTTAAATTTAATGCTTCTTATTAATTAGCCACTAATAAGATTGATTTGGTAAACTTAAAATGAACTTGACGAAGGGATTTTAGATTTCAGCCTTAGACTCAATAGCTCACGATCTCACCAGGGTAAATGTCCTTAGGGTAGATTTCGTTACATGATAGACATATACCTGTCGGGCGAGGGTAACCCCAATTAGAACTTAATCTTAATGAATTCAGAGTTTCTTGGTTAACATAGACATATAGTTAATTGGGTCACTTTGGGTGTTTGCATCTGATCATCGACAGAGGCTTTTGCATATTTTCATGTTCCAGGTTAATAAACTGATATATTGCACAAACATGAGATAATCACTTCATCTTTAAAAGATATTGGAAGGATTCACAACCCTAGATAGTTTTATAATATGATTTTTTTCTTTAATTCACCTTTGTACTATTTTATTTACCTGTCTTAGTTAAAATCACCATCCAATCAACAATCAAATCAATTAGATACTCGTAGATATTTAACTTCGCAAATTAATAGAATAGGTATTAAGTCCTCGTGGGATCGATACATTTTATACTACTTGAGCGATACGTGCGCTTGCGTTACGTGTGTGTTTACCACCGGTCAATTCCTAATTTCTATTTTTTTATTTTGTTTCCTAAGCTTGCAAAGTATGTATAAGATATGTATATTGCATGTTTTATTTACATATGTATCTTGGATATATATTAAGTGCAAAATTTGGTATTTTTTTGTTTAATTAACATTAATATTTTTCTTTTATTAAGAATGTGTATAAGGATTATTAGTGAATTAATCATAAATTTTAATTGTCATTATAGAGTGATATTGCCACTCAAATATTGCCTAGAATTGTTCTTGAGGCTTTATATTGTGATGATTATTTTTTGTGTAAAATTAATTGGATTAATTTTGTGAATAAATTGAATTTTGGCATGAAAATTAGACAAAAATAATTTTGGATCAGATCTGGTTTAGGACTGTAAAACAGAATATTTTTTCATGTAAAAATATATTATTTGGATGATTTTGGATGTGTATTGGGTGGTGGATCAATTTCGAAAATTGTTTCGGGGTGAAAACGCGAGAAAAGGTGAAAATCGGGTAGAAATAGGCTCGCTGCTTCACGGCAATGAAACCAATGAACTGGGCATTGTTTGGGCAGCCCAAGGGATGATCGGTCACTGCCCAAGTGACCGGGTTGGCCCGGATCGGTGGTTGGTCAATTGGTTTGACCGTTTGCCCGTTACGCTTAGTATTTGTCGAAAAATATTTTCGTAAAATAATTCATCATGTAACGAAATATATTATGTTATGAGTTGTTAATAAAGAATATATTTAAACTATTTTGAGTAAATTAATAATATTTGATATTAATTAATTCGCTCAGAAAAATTTTAAAATGTTTAAAACCATTTTCGCCCTTTCCACCGTGCCTTCCGCTACATTTACTCCAACAGTGACATCTTGTATTGGCGTCGCGACGCTACAATGGGCGTTGCGACGCCAGGCCAAATTTCCTATATAGATTTTTCTGCGTTTTTAACATTCCTGCGTGCTTCCGTTGCACCCGTAAACAAGTACATTTGCTCCAAGTTCTATGTTTCGATGCTTCCTATCAATGAAACATAAAACAAACTAAAAAAATACATTAAATGACACATAATCTAACAAAATAGTAAGCTACGAATACATGGAATAAGTGGGTATAAACCGCACTTATCACCTCAACAACCTTGTAAGGCACTTCCCATTCTGACTGCTCTCTTTCCACTGGCAATATTTTCCCTCCGCCGACTAGAACCTTCATGTGTTTGCTCTCCTGATTTCTTCTCCAACTTTTTAATTTTCTCCACCATGGTTTTCTTGAAAATTTGGGTTACCTCCATATCTTTTCGCGAGTTCTCACTTTCCATCTGCAAGTTCTCTTCCATATTCTTCATCATTGAGACCTCCTGAACTGTATGATTATCCTCCCATGCCATTGTCTCAGTGTGTTTTATATTTTTTGGTACTACTTCCCCACAGATTGCGCCAACTATTAACGGCAGGTTCTCGTTTGAAGGGCAATATGAGAAATTAACCCCTCGAATAAACCTCACTCAATAGTGAATTTATTTGGTTAGTATGAAACCAAAGCAAACTTAGCAAGCAAATAAGAAAATATAAAGTTTACGTGGTTTAACGGAGAGTGGCCCCAACCTACGTCCACAAGAGAAATGGTGTATATTTTATTACTGTTCGTGGTCAAAATCGACCCGAGCTACAAGTGGGGGTGGAATATAAGAATACGAAAATAAGTACCTCGAGTCTTACAACAAGCCCGATATAAATGTGGTCGGGTGCTAACCTATTTTCTCTCTCTATCACTATATATTTTGCTCATAGTTTCTCTCTAAGTGTTGAGATGCAAAAATAGCCAGCCAACCCTTTAATCTGAGACTTCAATATATAGACTCTCAAATCCAATATTCTATTGTTCATGATGTCAGCTCATGTCACTTTGTCATCATAACCCCATGTTTCTTTCCCCCAACTACTCAGCAAACAGTCGTACTGATACTTAGCTCAACCACCCTATCAGCGAAAACCCATCATTCCAACCTTTTGGCCACTGTTACACGTTTTGTTGGTGTGACAACCTGCAACTCAATTGCTATAATATTGTTATGTCTGACAGGGTCTCTTCACAATGAGAGCTGTTGACCAGATTCCGTCACATCAGTCTTCTAGAAGCCCAAACTTCCAAGTAGGGCATACTGTTGGGGTTTTATGGCGGAATACCGGTGACATAGCGGAAACGCGGAAAATCAAAATTTTCCGATTTCAAAATTTTTCTTGGATCAATTAAATAAACTTATTTATTTAATTACCCAAGTATCAAATTCTGAAAAATTACAAAAGAGATCAAATTTCTTGGTAATTACCGAATTACCCCAAAACTTTGTAAATTCATCATTTTAGTCCAAAAGTTGTCAAATACAATTTTGAATGATTCTAAATCATTTCTAAAATGGTTTTCAACACATCTAATGCATCAAAATCAGATTTCACACAAATCCCCAATTTTGGTCTAATGTCGTGAGCCACCCAAAATTTTCAATTAATTACAATTTGGTCCATTTAGTTCAAAACATGCCAAGATCAAATCCAATCAACCTAAAATTTTACATACATCATATACACTCCATAATACATCACATATATGAAAAGCCCCAAATTTGGAGTGGGTTAAGAACCATAATTTTTCAATTTCATCAAATTGAGCAATTTTACCAAATCCTTAAAATCCAACACTTTAGTTCATTCTTTACAACACCAAACAAGTCTCACCACTTTGAAATAACTCTAGAACAATTCTACGTCACCAATGAGTGGCTTAACAACTCTAGAATGGCAACTTGATTTTCCAAAAATCAAAAGTAAAGCTTTGAATCCATTTCAAGCTTACTTACATGCATCAATCTTTCATCAAAGTTCACAGCCAAAATAAACACAAACTATAATAAGAGAGACAAAACCAAAGCAACACAAATGATTCTAAGCATGTTAGAAACAATTTTCATGTTGAAGACTTTGAAGAAAAACTTACAAAAACATGATTTTTCCAAGCATCCTTCTTTAGGCCTTCAAGCTTTTCTCTCATCTTCTTTTATGTTTATTTGGTATCTAATGAACTTGTTAAAACCCTAAAATGAAATGAAACAATATATACTTCACCAAAATTAGCCCTAGGCCGAAATTGTGAAGAAAAAAAAATATCTAGATATTTTTACTTTGTTTCATTTAAAGGCTTTTATGCAACTTGTTAACCTTTTATCGTTAAAATTTTAATGATATTCATAAGTTAACAAAAGCAACTCAAAAATACAACAATTATATTTAATTAGGGTGTTAGCCGAAAATTCAAAAGAAAAAATGAAATAGATATTTTTCATTTTAAACAATTTAATCAAATATCTAAATAAGTCAAAACCATTTTGACAACCTTTTCTTTAAGTATAAAGTCAACAATTTACACTTATAATCATTTCCTAACTTTATCATTTGGTGAGATATTTATATTTTAATTATATTAATCATTTAACAATTAAATAATTAAATAATAAATTAAATACAAATATCTCAAATATATGTATTATATTTACTTTAAATATCTAAAATACATATATTAATGATATATGTCAAATACCTTTATTTGACAATTTATTAATGTGTATTTAATAATATCATATATTAAAAACAAATACACATTAATTAGGAAATGACGGTTCGGCCCGTTTGCATGCATCTTTCGTTTAACGTTTAAACGATTTATAAATAATCATCATTATTCATAAAAGTTGCCCTAATGCTACGAGTATATGTTATTAGTGAGACTCTCTAGATTCAGGTATATCCGTCACAAAATCCAATTTCGTGTCCATAATTTACCCACCCGTAAATTATAACGACCACGGATAAACTAGCTGAATCATACGGGTCGAGATCATTGCATACGTATAATCCCTCTGTCACAGGTATCCGGATTATCCCATAGATATAGATGTAAACGTCAAATCTCTACAGGTATTATCCCGTCGACGATTCTATTAGCAATCTGTAAATAACATTCAGAACTCACTTCTGAATTATACAATGGCCATAGATTTAACTGATTGCTAATCACATATGGACTACCTATGCTCTGTACACAGAACTGACGGATCCTTTCTTGACACACACAGGATATCCTGAGGATCGGTCCACACCCAACGAACAGGCGGATTTCTGATCTAAATAGATCGGTGATATGACTTCCATCTAAGTGTGGAGGATGTCTCATACATCCACAGTGGTATCTCAAGTTGAAGGACCAATATGCTACTCAACCCGAGAAGATTCTTATTGACATTGGTGTACCATCCATTAAGAATCTTCGATGAGTCGTTCAATGTTTATCCACTATAAACACCTACACGTCTATACGAGTCTCCCTAGACTCATGGTTCATTGGGATAAATCATCGGACCAAATCTCGATATACGACATGTACTGGTCTCAACGGATTTGATAAACCGACCCGTGTTAGTAAATCTTGACCAGGAACAATATTTGATAATATACATTTAGCAGTGACACTTCCAATGTCAATTACAAACTACCTTTGTAACTGTGTACTGCATTATATATTATCGGGCCTTTGTCTAATATATACATATCACTAAACCACATTTAGTTTCAATCTAATCGTAATCAGATCGAATACGTATAGAAAAATAAGAGGTGCAACCATAAATAAGTAATATTATGGGAAAAGGAATTGATCGTATTCATGATTCAGACATAAATACGATGCGGATTGGCGCTCTGAGCACCAACCCCAACAATTTCTCCCACTTGCTCTTGTGCCAATCCACGGTATCATATACACATCTCAATGTGTATCGTATACACATAGCCCTCAAAAGCTCACCTAACACTTAAGAGGTAGGCAGAAAGAGTAAGTTCGCTATAACATAATGAGTTTGTCAAACAAACCCAATCGTTTCCCATAGCTTGCATCTTTTATATTTTGTAGAATCTAAATTATACATTAATATGAATAGGACGCTACATCTGTATTCTGCTACGCTACTAACCGAATTGTCCAAGTATTCAAGGATCAAATCCAAAATACTATGCAGACAACCGCAAGCACAACACCAATCCAAAACTTCTAATTTATGAGGTCACTATGCAACTTCATAAGTCATTACTTCATAAGTTGCATCTAATTCCACTCAGTTAGTAGAATTCTTCGTGACACTCCCACTGCATCTTTTGAGACCTTTTATGACGTAGACTGTCTAACGTCATAGTTAGACTCAAAACTAATATGACCCTAACGGTTGCAGAATAAATGTTCCATGAATAAGAAACTCGTACTTCATATTGGGGTTGTTTAAGTGCAGACACGTTCGTTATATAGCCTAGCTAATATGTACGCAATTCGGCCACCTCCGAATTGGTGAAGAGCACGAATGACCTTTCTGAACTATACAAGTCGAGGTCATCACATATATTTAACAATCCCTCCGTTGTAGGCTATCCGAGCTGTCCTTAGGAAACATAAAATATACCGTCAAGTTTCTGAGGTGATATCTAATGTCGATAGGTCCACGATTCTTCTTAACTGATGTGATCCACCCTAGGTGCTCGACTTTGGCCAAAACTTTAAGAATCGTGACTTTACTCACATGGATACTTAAACCTCTTATGGTACACATACGGGTCGACGGATTCTATCTTACTTCGCACTTGATTACTGAGTGCATCGGTCCATACCCACGAACATCTAGAGGCCAGACCATGAAATTTTTTTGACATACATAGAATCAAAGTGTGGAGGAGATCTCACACAAAATCAATGCTATCATTTAGTCAAAGGATTACATATGCTACTCGACACGAGGAGATTCCTATTGATGGTGGTGTGTACTTACAACTATTAGGAATCATTTGTGAGTCATTCAGTATTTGGTCCAACCAATACCCACAGGTCTATAAGATTTTCCAAAACTCATGGTACATCAGGTTAAACCATTGGAACTCCAATCCCAATATACGACATGTGCTAGTCTTCTAGGTTATAGGAATTCGACCGTATGCCAAAACCAATGACTAGGAATATTTACTTTAAGAATAGTTTATAATAGTAATATTTATCCCAATATCGAACCACCCAGTGTAGAGTATTACCACAAGACTGTCCTAAGATCAATGTTATACTTAGCATTTCTAGACATCAATCTAATACGCATAATGACAGTACCGTTAATAAGGTATGAAATGAAATGTAGTTATTCTATTAATAAATAAAATGTACAAAATCGACACTCCAAGCACCAAATCCAATATTATTTGTCATATCCCATAGTCATAATATGCAACAATGGCTAAAAGAATCCTAATAGATTTTAGCATGGCTACTGGATAAAACATTTCTTCATAGTCAATCCCAGGACATTGAGTGTAACCTTTCGCTACTAGTCGAGCTTTAAAGGTTTCCATCTTTCCATCAGGCCATCGCTTCCTTTTGTAAAGCCATTTATGACCTATAGGTTTAACTGCTTCAGGAAGTTCAACTAAGTCCCAGACTTGATTTTCATGCATAGAATCCATCTTGGATTTCATGACTTCCTCTCATTTTCCCGAATCGATATCCAATATCGCTTCTTTATACGTAGTCGGATCTGTTTCCTCCAATAGGAGAACATCAAGGCTCACATCAGATGTCAAAAATAATCTCTCAAATTTTTAATTCAATTAAATCAAGCCAAGGATTAGAAATGGATTATTAAATATGTCACTTTGATTTAATCCAATTAAATCAAGCAAAAACCACAACACTACAAGAAAGGCTTTTACTGATACTAAATTAGTGTCAGTAAAGGGTTTTACTGACACTATATAAATGTGTCAGTGTTGCCGCAGCCAGAAATCACTGACACTAGTTTCTAGTGTCAGTGATTCTTAGTGTCAGTAAACGTTAATACTGTAGTATCAGAAAATTATTGACACTATGGTATCAGTAATCTCTCACACTATTTTAGTGTCAGTAATTATTGACACTATATCATCAGTATTTAGTGATACTATAGTGTCAGTAAATTTTGTTACTGCAGTATCAGTATATCGCATATATTTGATTTTTAGTGTCAGTAATTATTGTTACTATAGTATCAATATCCGTCATATCTTTTAAAATTAAAAATCGTATTATTTCACAATTATATTTCTTATTTTTGTAATTAAATTAATCATAAAATAATATATATATATATATATATATACCAACTCAATGAAATAAAAAACTAAAAAATTACATTTATATAAAATTCGCAATATAATAGATTAATCGTATTAATCAATTCAACAGTATCACATGATGAATACAAAAACTCCATAGACAATCTTTAAATTAACATATATATATTTCAAAAACTACTCTTAAAGTCCCATCAAAATGTCATGCCCCCACCAAAATTCATGATACTTGTTGAGAAGCCTGCAACAATCCCCCAACAATATGATATCTGGCACAAAATCTGAAATTATAAACCAAATGTTAAGAATTAGATGGACTTCCAAAAAAAATCGATATCTTCATAAATAAAAACATTAAATACATCCAAATAAAAATACAAAATATAACCCTAATCTAATTTTTGTCACATAAAGCACTTATTGACAATAACCATACCAACAACCTAAGAGCATGCATATAAAAAACCAAATGGCATCCATAATAACAAGTTGTATCTTTCATACCGCTACATAATCACCAAAACAAACAAATCAATAACACACACACACACACCACACACACACACACACCACACATATATATATATAGACGGACATAAAACTGAAATAAAAGGATCTCATGAACCAGATGAAGTTTATCAGATGACATGATCTAATACTGTTTCCAAATGCAGGAAGCAAATCAAGATGACAAGATAGTTGTTCATTATGGAATTCCTGGAAACTAAAAGTTCAAAGCTCAAAATGTACTAGAATGTAACATTCCAGGTAATTGCCATAAAAATAGATGAGATAAACATGTTAGATCTCAATATATCAAATACTGCTTCCATAGCATTCATGCTGCACCTCAAAGCACATCAGATGACAGGTGCCATATCCCCCAAAGGTTTCAACAAGTATCAATCAGAACATGGCAAAACTTCATCAGGTAAAAAACTATCTCCAAGTTCATGTCTGACATAGAGAACATCGAGACACTGTTAATAGAATATTTTACATCATGATTGTTTTAACTTTCAAGTCTCAAAGCAATCTTACCCACTAGCAAAACTCACAAATAAAACAAATTAACCCACCAAATTAAACCCATCGAGACATATTGCTTTCACTGAAGTAAAAAATCTGGGGAAAAAATTCTAAGCTAAAAGTAGAAACAAGAATGTATTAATTTACAGAAAAGAGAAATACCATACTACTTCATTAACTCAACGAACAATAGCTATGTTGTCCTTGTCATTTGTATTCTGCAAGAATAGAAGATTTCCCAATATGTCATGAATTAAAGTGAAAAAATAGGAAGTAATAATCACCTCTGTAAAACATGTCCTTGTAATTACCTCTTCATTATACTGTGTGATTATATGTGCAACATATATTGCCCAATCATCACGGAGTTGCGTTATATCTTCCAGAGTGTACTCATTAATCCCCTTGAACTTTAAAATATTTATAAGTTAGAATTTTAAACAGTAAGATATCTTAATTGACTAGTGATAAAACTTAACTATTGTTAACTTACATTGTCTTTTAGAATGTTCACATTTGTTACAATTTGCTGCATGTATTTCATCACATAATAACCGCATTCAAAACTTCCAGGCTGCATTGGACACTATAAAAAAGAATTATCATATCAATATTAGTTCATTTAGACATATTCTAAATATTCTCATTGTTGCATATCACAAAAATATATATATATATCATAACTTTGTACCTTCACAGATACCCAAGTCACACACACTACCGCTCTTATTATTAGAATGTAAAGATTGATACACTCTTATTATTAGAATGGAAGAGTACCCATTTGGAACTTTGATACCTTGCAAGGTTTCACAAAACATTTTCTTCTCTTTTTTACTCAAAGTGTATGGTGCTGGAGGTAGGACATTGCTATTTGTGTCAGGCACTAGTTTTTCCCTAACCTTGAGGTGATCAAGATCTTTTCTAGCATTAATCCCATCCTTTGTCTTGCCTGCTTGATGAAGTATTGTACCATAGATGTTTTCACACACATTTTTTTCAATGTGCATCACATCTAATAAATGACGAACTAACAAATATTTCCTATCCCACAAAGTGGACAAGCATAATATCCCTTAACGGTACACCCAGATAGGTTTCCATATGGGTGTAATCTGTATATCAATTACTCTATAAATAATCTGTCTCTCTCTCTCTTTTTCCTGCAAAATCTGTAAAACAGACACTGTAATGCAGTTGGTCATGCAACAATAAACTTGAACAACATATGTTCATAACATGTGTACATATGAAGTTATGAAAGAGCCAGCAAAAAATAGGCAGAATAGAACTTGTAAAAAAAGAGTAACCGACCAACAGTTATGTGTTATTAAACAATGTGACAACCGACCATTTCTAGATATGTTAAATTACGGAAAAAAGCAAATCCAAATAAGACCACCTTTGTTTTTTGTGTTCAAAATCTCCATGCTTGCTTTTGCTGCATCAGCAGCTGCAGTGCTGGCTGACTTGGCGGCAGCTGTTTAACTTCTTCGAGCAGGCTTGGTTTTGATTTCTTTGCAGAGACAACATGTTATTCTAAAACAGCCTTCCGAATCCAAGACTTCAACCTTGGCAAAATAACGTTCTAAACGAGGCATACATAAATGAATGGTAAAGCCATAATAATACTACTGGACAATAAAAACTACAAGGCATCTAACTTTATGACCTGGTGTACAAAAGTTTTTCAAGTACCTTCAAAAAATTAGTTGTCCCAGCACAAGAAACGGCAAGAAAACCCACAAAAACAAAAGCATGTGTCCAGTAAAACCGAGATGGTGGAGATGTTGCTAGTGCTGTCACTTGTGGTCGAACCTTTCTGACTGCCTTTGACTGTTCATCTATTTTAGATTATGGGCCAACATGCAATGATATTCCAAATGTGATGGCAGTAAAGCAATTATCAATTTCAACATCTGGGATATGAATGCTGCATTAAAGACCTCTTAAGGGATGGAAAATGTTAAAAACTTACGTTGAATTGGGGTAATATTCTGCTCCGTTGTTATATTTGAAGGCGGATCCTGCATTTGTATGCAAAAGAATATAAGAGAAAGATAGAACTCATCCAAAAATGATCATTCGAGTAATTGAGTTGAATAGAAAAATATTTGAAAATCAAGAGAAACAATGTGCTTACAGGAACACGACGAAAGGCTTCATCTATCTCGTCTTTCCTAAGGCCCATATTCTCAAGAAACATTCGCTTCGCCTATGGATGACTGGAGAGTTTCTAACTGTTGCATTCGACAGAAACTTAGTAGCCATTTGCACTAGCTCCTCCCGCAATGGTCCAGAATTTTGGCCATTCTCATCCATTTTCTACCCAAGCTCTGAGAAAATAATTTTCAAAACCAAGTTTTGATGCATTCCTCAATAATAGAAGCGAAAATTCAGATTCATGATAATGCATTCCCAACTCTCATACCCCTTTCTACTATAAAATTATCCCTTCAATGCTTAAATCTTTCAAATAACTAATGCTACAAATATCACCACCCAAAAAAAAAAAAATCAAAATGAATTATACAATAAATATCATTGATTGAACATGAACTCTGATCAAGACAAAGAACATAAGCCACAAAATGACCGTAATTTCATTTCCAAATCTTTTCCTCCATTTTCTCAGCAACCAAACAGAAGGTAAACTTTTTTTGACACATAATTTAATCTCTAACTCGACCAATACAAGAACAAAAAAAAAAAAATAGGAACATAATAAAGAAACTATGAGTATAAACCCTAAAAATAACAAATTTCAGTTACCTCGGCAATATTGGGAACAACAAGAATCTCAGAGAAAGCAAAGAGCGAGGGCTGCAAAGTGGCTTCGACGATGACGGAGCCGAGTGCTGCACCTTTCTGATTCGAAGCTTGCTTCACAAACTGATCGATTAAAGAGCAAGTGACATTAAAGAGCAATATCTGGAAGAGGGGTGGCAAGAGATAAGAATTACCAAGGCACCTAAGATGAGAGACTGAGATCCAACTTCTGAGAGCAAGCAATCGAGGCACCTGAAGCTGAGATGAGAGACCGAGAGCAGACTGTGAAGCAACCAGAGAAGACCGATGATGAGTGATGAGTGATGATAGTCATGACTTGTGATCGTGAGAGGCTGAGAGCAGAGAAGAGAGTGATGAAATCAATTTCGAGATTAGGGTTAGGACAGAGCCAAAATTGAAATTTTATGAATATGTGGGAAGGGATTAACAAAATAAGTAAAATAACCTAACACAATAGAACAAAAGTCACGATTTGGCCCAGTGGTAAAGCCTTACAATAAAAAAAAATTTATATCAATGGTTACAATTTCGAGTCCCAGCAGACTTAAGGAAATAATTTTTTTTTTAATTTTTTTACTGATACTAAGGTATCATTAATTACTGACACTAAATTTACTGATACTCTAGTGTCAGTAATATATGCGAAAAACGTCACTTCCGCGAGGTGTTGGTTCGACTCCAGACGACTACGCGTTTTTTTTTTTTTATTTCTTACTGATACTATTGTAATAGTAATTACTGACACTAAAATCGCTGATACCATAGTGTCAGTAATTATTGATATTTAAGTGAAAAACACGGAAATAGGCCCATTTACACGTCGTTTCTGACACTTTTAGCCTAGTGTCACTAACCTTAGTGTCAGTAAAGGCCTTTTTTCTTGTAGTGACATATTATTACATACCTACAATTACCATAATATCCTCAAATGGTAGAGATAATTATGATTTCACATTAAGCCATTGTGTAATTATTGAATTAATCCAATTAATCCAATTAGGTCAAAGTAAATCATCAATGTTATCCAATATTACTCGATTATCTTAGTTGATAATTATAATATTGAATATTATCTTTTATCAAAATTTATCGGCTATCAAAGTGCTCAACGAGTACACTTCATATTGGGGTTGTTTAAGTTCAAACATGTTCGTCATATAAGCCTACCTAATATGTACGCAATTCGGCCACCTCCGAATTCACGAAAAACACGAACGACTTTTCTGAACTATACAAGTCGAGGACATCACATATGTTTAAAAATCCCTGATGTAGGCTATCCGAGTTGTCCTTAGGACATAAAATATATCTTCATTTCCGAGGTGCATATCTCATGTCGATAGGTCCACGATTCTTCATAACTGATGTGATCCACCCTAGGTGCTCGACTTTGGCCAAAACTTTAAGAATTGTGACTTTACTCACATGGATACTTAAACCCCTTATGGTACACATATGGGTCGACGGATCCAATCTCGCTTCGAACTTGATTACTGAGTGTATCAGTCCACACCCAATGAACATCTAGGTGTTGGGGTTGGTGCTCAGAGCGCCAATCCGGGCCGTATTTATGTCTGATTCATGGATACGAATATCCCCTTATTCCATAATATTACTTATTTATGGTTGCACCTCTTGTTCTTATATACGTATTCGATCTGATTACGATTAGATTGAAACTAAATGTGGTTTAGTGATATGTATATATTAGACAAAGGCCCGATAATATATAATGCAGTGCACAGTTACAAAGTTAGTTTGTAATTGACATTGGGAAGTGTCACTGCTATATGTATATTATCAAACATAGTTCCTGGTCAAGATTTGCTAACACGGGTCGGTTAGTCAAATCCGTTGGGACCAGTACATGTCGTATATCGAGACTTGGTCCGATGGTTTATCCCAATGAACCATGAGTCTATGGAGACTCGTATAGACTTGTAGGTGTTTATAGTGGATAAACTTGAACGGCTCACCGAAGATTCTTAATGGATGGTACGCCAACGTCAATAAGAATCTTCTCGGGTTGAGTAGCATAGTGGTCCTTCGACTTGAGACACCACTGTGGATGTATGAGACATCCTCCACACTTAGATGGCAGTCACGTCACCGATCTATTTAGATCAGACCTCCGCATGTTCGTTGGGTGTGGATCGATCCTCAGGATATCCTGTGTGTGTCAAGATAGGATCCATCAGTTCTGTGTACAGAGCATAGGTAGTCCATATATTATTAGCAGTCTGTTAAATCTGTGGCCACAGTATACATCGGAAGTAAGTTCCGAGTGTTATTTAGAGATTGCTAATAGATACGTCGACGAGATAATACCTATAGAGATTTGACGTTTACATCTATATCTTTGGGATTATCTGGATACCTGTGACGGAGGGATTATACGTATGCAATGACCTCGACCTGTATGATTCAGCTAGTTTATCCGTGATCGTCATAATCTACGGGTGGATAGATTATGTACATGAAATTGGATTTCATGACGGATATACCTGAATCTAGAGAGTCTCAATAATGAAACATACTCGTAGAGCACTAGAGCAACAATTATGAATAATGATGATTATTTATAAATCGTTTAAATAAAAATCGTTAACGAAAATACATGCGAACGGGCCGAACCGTCATTTCCTAATTAATGTGTATTTGTATTTAATATATGATATTATTAAATACACATTAATAAATAGTCAAATAAATGTATTTGACATATCATCAATATATGTATTTGAGATATTTAAAGTAAATATAATACATATATTTGATATATTTGTATTTAATTAATTATTTAATTATTTAATTGTTAAATGATTAATATAATTAAAATATAAATATATCACCAAATGATATAGTTAGGAAATGATTATAAGTGTAAATGTTTGACTTTACATTAAAGGAAAAGGTTGTCAAATTGATTTTGACTTCTTAAGATATTTGTTCAAAATTGTTTGAAAAATAAATATCTTTTTCCTTTATTTTCTTTTAATTTCGGCCAATACACTTAATATATAAGAGATATATTTTTTCTTAGTTGCATTTGTTGACTTAATTAAATATCTATAAAGTGTTTATTAAGATATTTTATCAAGTTGATCAAATGTAAGGTGAAATGAAATTGAAATTAATAACTTGTATTTGGTTTGGTGAATTTCGGCCAAGGCATCTTTGTACAAGTATATATTGTTTTTCATTTCATTTCATTGTTAACCTAATACACTTTAAGGAAAAACACCATTAATGGAGACAAAGGAACCTTGTGAGAAGAAAGAAGAAATCAAAGAAAGCTTGGATTTTAGTAAGTTTTTTCAACTTGCTATTAGAAAGGAAATGTTCCTTAGGATCTAGGCTTCAACATATGATGTTCTTAGGTTATTTCTTTCTTTATTCTTGTGTTTTTGTTGATGGAAGTTTGATGGAAGTGTTGAGCATGTATGATGAAGGAAGGTTGTGACTATTGTAGTTATAGCTTTCTTTTAAGGTTTTGGAAACCATGTTGCTAATCTAGAGTTGTTGACCCACTCTAGATGACCTAGATTTGATCTTGAGTTGTTTCATTGTGTTGAGACTTTGATTGGATGGAAGAAAAAGATGATTAAAGTAATTGATTTAACCAATTTGGTCTAATTTGTCCAATTTGAAGAAATTGAAAAATTAGGGTTCATGACCAATTCCAAATTTGGGGGTTTTCATATATGTTGTGTATTTGGATGTTTATATGATGCATATAAAGTTTCATGTTGATTGGATTACATCTTGATGTGTTTTGAAGCATGAAATGACAAAGTGCACAAATGGCACCCTATTGTGGTGCATTCGGCCTTATGAGTCAAAATGGGATTTTTGGTTGCTTTTGGTGTTTTGATGTTTTGAACATGCTAAGTTCATCTTAGAAATGATTTAGAATCATTCAAAATTGATTAGATCAATTTCGGACTAAAATGGACAAAATACCAATGTAAGGGCATTTCGGTAAATTCACTTGAATGATTCATTTGAATTTTATTTCATAATTTGATTATTGGAAATTAAATAAATATGTTTATTTAATTAATTCGAGAAAAAGTTTTGAAATCGGAAGATACGATCTTCCGCCGCTTCCGCTGCGTTACCGGATTCTGCCCCTAAAAACCCCTACAAAATGGTATCAGAGCGAGTCTGATTCTAGGCCACATAAATGATTAGCTTGTTTTATTCAATGTTTAATCATGTTTTCTTGACTTTATACATGCTTGTATAATCTAATTTGATTAGATTTAGGGTGTATGACACTTAATGGAATATCCCCGCTTAATGAGGTTTTAAAGTAACTAGTATTTGGAATACTTGTTTCTTGGTCCGTCTTGTCAATACGGTTTATAAATATCTTTTCGTTGACTACATCCGAGACCGTGCCTCTGCTGTGAGGATGTAGCTGATAGAAATTTATTTATGCCGAATGTATATTAGATACTAGATAAATTCAAGCGAAAGCGGAATCCTGAACGTGCCCTAGCTGTCAGGGTTACGCAAGTAACTTGAGTTTATCATTGACAAGTTTAACCTTGGTACGTCTCCTTGTGGACC
>SKCR01014317.1:47500-95543 GCA_019454045.1 Zanthoxylum bungeanum | reverse complement strand
GATTCTATAGCCAAATACAGTATCAAAGGTCTACCCGGTCTCGGAGGTTTCAATACAGGTGGCTTTACCAGTACCCTCTGATTCTGTCGAAGGCTGTCTTGACATTGTTCATTCCATCTCACTGGCTGATCTTTTCTCAACAGTTTGAAGATAGTCTCACATACCGATGCACTTGGCAATGAACCGACTGATTTACTGATCTTCCCCAAGAATGCTCTGACTTCTTTTTCTGTCTTCGGTACAGGCATTTCTGTGATTACCTTGATCTTTTCGGAGTCTACCTCTATTCCCCCATTCCCCACTGTATGACCAAGCAATTTCCCTGATGTCACCCCAAACACACACTTCTTAGGGTTTAGCCGCAGGTTGTATCTGTCAACTCTTGAAGAAACATTTCCAGTGCTTCAATATGCCCAACCCTCGTCTCTGATTTCACCATCATGTCATCCACATACACCTCAATCTCTTTGTGCATCAAGTCGTGGAATAATGTAGTGGCCATCCGCTGATAGGTAGCCCCCGCATTCTTAAGCCCAAACGGCATAACCTTGTAACAATAAGTACCACCCCACTCAGTAACAAATGCAGTCTTATGTTTGTCTTCCTCGGCCATGAGAACCTGATTGTAACCTGAAAACCATCTGCAAATGAATACATAGCAGATAAAGCTGCACTATCAACCAGAACATCTATATGCGGCAGAGGAAAATCATCTTTCGGACAAGCCTTGTTGAGATCTCTGTAGTCTACACACATTCTGACCTTCCATCTTTCTTTGGCACCGGTATTATATTAGCCAATCATTCAGGATACTTTACTACTTCCAGAAACCCCACATCTATCTGTTTTTTAACCTCCTCTCTGACTTTCTCTCAGCCCATTCTGGTCTCATCTGTCGGAGTTTCTTGTTTTTACTGGCCTCATATTCGGATAAGTTGGTATTGTATGTTGGGTAATGTTTCTGTCTACCCCGGGCATGTCTTCATAGGACCAAACAAACACTTTGGCATATCTGACCAACACTGCTTCTAGTTTTGTCCTCTCTTCAGAGGTAACTTCACTTGCAATCAAATTTCCTTGGGGTTCTCAAGCGTACCCAAGTTAAATGCAGTAGTTCTGGCCGAACTGATATCAAATATGCTTGATTCGTGCGGAGTAAATGGAAATGACTCAGGCAATTAAGCAAAAGAAATGTCTTTATTATTGGATAATGCGGATACATTCAAACAAATCAGGAAGGTAAATGTCTTCATCATCATCTATAGACACTTCTTCCTCTGCAATCAGGTCTTCCTCAGGCTTTTCATCCTCTCCCAGAGTCAGGCTCTCCAACTTCATCAATTCTTCTTCCCAATTCTCTGCTTCCACAGCTTCTTTAATCAGCGGTTTCTCACCCAACAAATCCTGGAAGATCTCAAATCCAGGTACCATAATCCCATTAACTTCCACAGGTTCAGGCTCCCCTTGATATCCTGAAGCTTTCACAAAACATTCCATCATTTCAGGCCCTTTTTCTTCTTGACCTTCGGTTTTTCTTCATCAGATCTATACCCCAAACCTTTCCGAGTGGTCTGTCCTCTGAAATCTGGCAACTTTGAACCTTCACCCGGTTCAAACTTCATTCATTTTTTCATGATCCTAGCCACCCTAGGATCCACCCATCCTCAAAAGTAGCTGACACCTGAAACCTTGTGAAAGGTTGTATCTCCAAGGCAGCCACGGCATTATCTACCTACCTCACCGGATAGTAACAACTTCTCCCTCATACGGGAACTTGATCATCTGATGCAAAGTGGAAGGCACGCCCCCAATTTTGTGAAACCAAGGCCTTCCCAACAATAAGGCAAAAGTGGCTGGGATGTCCAGCACTGTGAACTCAACCTCATCTTCAATTGGCCCTACCTTGACCATAGCCACAAAAGTACCCTCAACCCCACCTTTTACTGTCATCATAAGCCTTGATAGTCATGCTGGAGGGGTCCAAGTCTGTTGCTTTCATACCCAATCTTGCCAGAATTTTCAACGGGCACACATTGATGGACGAACCGTCATCCACCATTACACATGAAGTTCTCTTGCCCCTCACCTCGGCTCTGATAAATAGAGGCCTATTATGATTTCTTCCTTCCGCCGGGAGTTCATCCTCAGAAAAAGATATCTGCAAAGCTTCTTTCTGAACTGACCCAACAAACATTGCAGGGTTGGCGTCTTCCGGTACCACAATCTTGCTCAATGCCTCAACCATGGCCTGCCTATGCTCTCGAGATGCACATAACAGTTCCCAGATACTCACTTGTGCTCTAGTCTTCCTCAATTGCCTCAGCACTATATCCCCCTCAGTGTTTTCTGCAGTCTCAACCACTTCTCTACCATCTGTCAAAACTTGCTTACCCTTCTTCGCCACATCATTGTAAAAACGACCACTGCGCGTCATTCCCCTTACTTCTTCCTCGTCACTGCTAGAGAAATCAAGCCAAAAGTTTTTCCCCTGCTCAGTCTCATCTTCACTAGCACTATCCCAGATTCCCAGGCAAAAGGCTTGAGGGTGAAAGGATGTTAGGACAAGGTTTTCTGAGAGGCCAGAGTTGATCATATAGACTGGTGGTGGTACGGCACGGTAATTGGGTAAGGGGTTTCTGTGTGTGTCAGGCTGTTCTGTTTCTGGGTCAGGTATTTTCTTGGAGTCTATCAGGTCTTGGATTTCATGGCGGAGTCGGGCACAATTGTCAGTGTCATGTCATGGCCCTTTTGTTGGTGAAAGTGACAGTAAAGGCTTAGGTTATAATGTGATGGTAGGGGATTGGGTAATGGTTTGGCTTCCAAGGGTTTTAAAAGCCCTTGCCTCTTCAGTTTCTCTAGCACCTTGGACAGGGGCCTTCCAAGTTGGAAAACTGTCGGTTCCGGATAGCGGCAATCTCAGCAGAAACGGGCTTTGTTCCCGATGTTCCCCCAATGGGCCTCTGTTCATACCATAGAATTTTCTATTCTCGGCCTCTTCTTCCTCAATATCCATGACAGTTTCCCTCAACTGCCGAAAGTCTGCAATCATGGCGGTCATCCTCCTCAACTTGCTGTAAATGGAGGGCTTGGTACCCTTGATAATCATCTTAAATGATCCTTCTCGAAGGCCTAGTCTGCATCTTCAATAACTGACCCCTCCACCGGTCCACATACTCCTTAAAACTCTCCTCCGCTTTCTGCTTAACATTCTCCAGATCACGGAGTGACAGATCGATCTCTAAGTCAGTGACATACTGCTTCAGGAAAGCATCGGCCAACTCCCTCCAATCTTCCTTCACTTTCTTCTCCAAACTGTGGTACCATACCATGGGAGCTCCTTCAAGCGACATTCCAAACATTTTCTGCACTTGGCGCTGAGATAAGCCAACTGAACTCATGACTGATACAAACTGTCGGAGATGCACCCTCGGATCCCCATTCCCGTTAAACTTAGCCATATCTGGCATCTTGAACTGTGCCGGCAACTGTTCCTCGAAAGTCAGTGTGTCATAATCCAGCAAATCCTCATTCTTACCCCTCATCTTGCGGGTAACCGACTCAACCTGATCCCGAAGTTTCTGTAACTCTGCCTGAGACCTAGATATTCTGTCTACTGCATACTCTGCCATATCATCATCAAAAGCGGGGGTATCATCCCCCAATATGTTCGGAGATTCCTCTTGCCTCACATCCCCAGAATTAACCCCAGCACGAGACCCAGCTATACCAGCCATAGCAGTAGTCAAAGCTTGCAACTGTTCAGTGATTTTGGTGAGACCGTTCTCTAACTGATCCATACGGGACACCTCATTATCGGATTCACTCATACTTGTTCTTTTAGTGAGTCTTGTCCCTTCTCTAACCCAAACGGTATCTATGATGTCTTTTTGAGACATAGACGGTGTTAACATGATATATGTATGCATGAGGTGCACGAGATGCACGTAACATATACACATATTAAATCAATTAAATTTTCAAAACAATCGGCCCGTTACCATTTTAGAATCTTTCGGGCTAATTGTCATAGGAGTGAACTCATCCCAGTTTAAATGGCCCAACAAGTTCACGTCTCATGGCAAGGAGCCCAACTAAATCCAAATGGTGATGTTCTGAACACAAGCACAAAGTGGCCCATCAACACTTAGAAGCCTTTGGCCCAATCGTCATGAAATACGTTCTTGTCCCAGTTTAAATGGCCCAACAAGCTCATATCCCATGACAAATGGTCCAAATGGATCCAAACGACGATGTTCCCCAAACACAAGCATAGAAGAAAGATAATGCAAACATAACGTAATAATTTCTACATAATGGCCCATCAACATTTCAGAAGCTTGGGTCTAATAGTCATAAGGTACGAACTCGCCCCAGTTTAAATGGCCCAGCAAGTCCGCATTTCTGACAATAGTCAACTGCATCCAAATGAGGATGGTCCACAAGCACATACTCAAGGAATAATTGTTACTTTAGCCAACCCGGTCTATGGGTGGGTTAGCAAGAGTATAGGCAAAGGCTCTCACCGGCGAAGGATGGCCCACAACTAGGTCTCCCCACTCAAGGGTTCGAGCGACCAAGTGAGCGCACCCTTTTTTATACACTAAGGTACGTGCCAATGAGCTATGGTGTGTGACGGACTGTCAAATGGATTTCCCGTTGTAGATTCCCCAGAGGGAAGGTGGAGCGAGGCTCACTTAAATACCCAAGCCTCTTAGGCTCTTATCGCTTGGTGTCAAGAATAAACAACGAGTCATCCATATTAGTCCATCACAATAGGCTACGAGTAGATTGCTATCTAGGTGCCTTCACAGCTTTTCCTTCTAGAAAGGTAGTGAGTGAAGGAAGACACCAAACCATTACCTAGCCTCAAAATGCCTTTGGTTAAACCCCCATTTTATCCACTATAGACACGGTCAATTAAAACATAAATCCAAACATTACAAGACAATATTCGGGGCCGATTCTCTATCCCCAGTGGAGTCGCCAGACTGTGGGACACAGGAATTGCGCGACGCATGCTGTCCCGGGCTCGCGGCCCGGTCGGGAGTACGGAGTAGCCACGGGGGACTAAACCGGAGAATAATGGAGTCGCCACCCGGTATGAACCGGGAAAATGAGATTTAAGGCCGCACTCACCCCTTGCAAGGGAATACCTCAAACCGTTGGGTTTGGAATGGTCTATTACTTATGCCACTTGTAATGACAGGATTTATGTAATAATTTAATCAGGCTTAAGTAGCACTTATTTCCAAGAGTATCATGCTTCTAAATTCACATGTACAAAATAAAACTTATACATACATTTCACATATATCTCACATCTAAGATTGCATGCTTGAAAATACCTCAAAGTAACAACGAACATACAACTCCATTTAGCATATCATGTTCACGGAAAACACAAGCATACATACTAACCATACAAGCATACATGTGAGCACTTTTCCAAGTGATACGTGGAATTATATCCGTAGTACAGACCGCACTACCGTCCATTCGGAATCGGCTACGGAATTTATGTCTGGGTTTCCATCCGATATACCACAAGAAATAATACTCCGAAGTCATCATGACATAGGTATATGAATCGTAATGCGTTAAATCAAGACTAAGGCAGATGACGCAACCAATGGAATAAACATGTTTTTCATTATGATGTGCACAAAGATAAGAATGACTATATGGGGTTTCATAAAAAAATCACCTAAGAAACAATTATACATGGCATGTGATGAATATGTCTCAGTTCAGTGTGTTCGTGTTCGTGTAGCGTTCGTAAACGCGTTCGAACGGTAAACAGAAGGTTCGCGTTCGTATGGCGTTTGATAACGCGTTCGAACGGAACCAGACCTGATGCATGATGAGACTAAGGAAGTGCGTGTGCGTTAGCGTAGCGTTTGAAAACGCGTTCGAACGGTAAACAAAAGGTTCGCGTTCGTGTAGCGTTCGAGAATGAGTTCGAACGGAACCAGACCTGATGCATGTAACACAAAGAATAAAGACAACAATGCCAAGCTCAGTATGTCCGATCAAACGTATCTTACAGTCAACCGAACATACATCAACCGGCGCGGTGAAGCATCGTGGTAAAGGGCTTTAACCCTTCCCCATAGGGGATCTTTCATTCCACTTACTAAGCCCGTGCGCTCGATTGAATCATGCATACATAGAATTAAAAGCAATAATATCAAACTAGTATGCCCGATTGAACGTGTCTTGCATTCAACCGAACACACATCAACCGGCGCGGCGAAGCATTGTGGTAAAGGGCTTTAACCCCTCCCCGTAGGGGATCTTTCATTCCACTTACTAAGCCCATGCGCTCGATTGAATCATGCATACATAGAATTAAAAGCAATAATATCAAACTAGTATGCCCGATTGAACGTGTCTTGCATTCAACCGAACACACATCAACCGGCGCGATGAAGCATTGTGGTAAAGGGCTTTAACCCCTCCCCGTAGGGGATCTTTCATTCCACTTACTAAGCCCATGCGCTCGATTGAATCATGCATACGTAGAATTAAAAGCAATAATATCAAACTAGTATGCCCGATTGAACGTGTCTTGCATTCAACCGAACACATATCAACCGGCGCGGTGAAGCATCGTGGTAAAGGGCTTTAACCCTTCCCCATAGGGGATCTTTCATTCCACTTACTAAGCCCGTGCGCTCGATTGAATCATGCATACATAGAATTAAAAGCAATAATATCAAACTAGTATGCCCGATTGAACGTGTCTTGCATTCAACCGAACACACATCAACCGGCGCGGCGAAGCATTGTGGTAAAGGGCTTTAACCCCTCCCCGTAGGGGATCTTTCATTCCACTTACTAAGCCCATGCGCTCGATTGAATCATGCATACATAGAATTAAAAGCAATAATATCAAACTAGTATGCCCGATTGAACGTGTCTTGTATTCAACCGAACACACATCAACCGGCGCGATGAAGCATCGTGGTAAAGGGCTTTAACCCTTCCCCATAGGGGATCTTTCATTCCACTTACTAAGCCCATGTGCTCGATTGAATCATACGTAAATAAGAAACATGCATAATTCGAGTGACGAAAAATAAATAAATAAATCAAAGCAACATGAAACAAGAGAAGGTGCCGTTTACTCAAGTGGTACGTGGAGTTGTATCCCAAGTACAGACCGCACTACCGTCCATTCGGATTCGGCTACGGAATTTACGTCTAGGTTTCCATCCTATATACCACGAGAGACGACACTCTTTTATTCATCCAATACCCACAACACACATCATACACAAACAAGATTCAACAAATAAGTAAAATACAATCAAAATAAATAACAAAAATCACATAAAGATGGGTGTGAAAAGTACCATCAGGTCTAACCTTTTAAGCCGTCTCTCGGACTCGCGTTTCACGAAGATCGGAAGGGGTAAATCTCTGTAACTTTTCTGGTTCACTGGTTTGCCTTTTCCTTCGCTGTTTTGCCGCTCAAGCTATTGTTTCGACTTCGTTTTGCTGCTGTTTCCTTGTGGTTTCGCTGCCGTTTCCTCTGTATTTTCTGCTTACTGTTTTTGGGTGTGTTCTTTTGGTGTTTTAGGCTACTGTTTTGATGGTTGTAGGGGTTATATTTGTCTGTGGATTTCGGTAATGTGAGGGAGTGTTTAAAGGTTTGTTGCTTTCGGTAATGTGAGGGTAGGGATGAAGAGAAAGGTTTGCTATCTTTCTTGTGATTTGCGTGTGATGTTTAGGGTTCTTGTTGTAATTTTCGTGTGAGTTGTGCATGAGCTAGAGGAGTGCATGTCTTGGTGAGGGGTTGTTTATATAGAGAAGGGCTAGGGCTTCACCTTGTCTCACAAGGAAGGGATTTGGCATTAAAAGGAGGATTTTATTTGTTGTTGAGCAAGGAAAGTCAAAGATTGAGGGGGGAGAAATCTTGGCTAGATTAGGAAGTCAATATCTTTAATTTGTTATGATTGATTTTAATTAGGCATGACATCTTTTTAATTTAGTATGTGATTTGTTTAGTTAGGAAGTTAATATATTTGATTTATCTTTATTAGGTATGATTATATTTTATGTTTTATTTAATTGGTAAATGGTTTAAATATTTTATTTAATATTTAATGGTTTAGTTAGGAAGCTAATTGGGCTGGGGTGCGAGGCTAGCAGCAAAACCAGAAATACCGACTCCGTTCGAACGCCCATTCGAACGCTACACGAACGTCCACAATCTGCCTGACGTTCGAACGAAGTAACGAACGCAGCACTAACGAAGACAGTGAACTTGTGAAATGAACTTAATGACGTACTTATTCTGAATTTCCCCTTCCGACCTCTGTTTCCCGCAATATCCTTAGCTAAAAAGGTAGTGCCTCCAACTGAGACTCATCATCGGGTTTCACATGCGAAAATGCAATGCCTACACTCGACCTGTTGTTGGAAATACTAAGCATCCCAAGATCATTTCAAACATTGAAATATAAGAGCGAATACATCGAGGGAGTTGCAGAATACTCACATCGAGCGGTTGAGCGAGGCTAGAGGCAACAAAAATCCGTTTTCTGCTATTTGTGCATTCGGCAGTGAGCTTCTGGACTGCACATTTTCGGCCATCAATCTTCAAGAATCCAAGCTCCAAGCTTCGTCAAATGATTCCCGGCTCATGGGTGGACTTCCCTATCACCTTCGCATGACTTCGTAGTGTGCTAGCACTCTTGATTTTGCCACAAAATCATGACCTTTTGCTTCCCTATGGCTCACGGTTTTGGAAAACCAGTTAGGAGAAAACAGCCCCAAGGGCGTGAATGAGAGGGAGAAGAAGTGAGAGAGAAATGAGTTTAGTTGATGGCAAAAGTGTATCTAATACACTAATGTGAATTTCAAATTCATTTAAAATGAAGTTGGCTTTCAAAAAGTCAAGCAATAAAAGCCAATCAACCTCCATCAACTCACATCACTCATGAATAGTGACTTGCGTCAATCACTCAAAGTGAAAGACATCCATCACATGATTGACGAATGATGTGACGCTAGATGCGACTAACGATTTGACGCTTGATTTGACTTGCGTGCCGCACTCGAATTCGAAATGCGAATGCGCTCGCAAATAATCCCGGGCTCGGGTTCACTAATTCCAAATTAATGAATTTTCCGTTGCGACGTAATTAAATGATTACGCCTAGCGAAGTCACTATTCACGTCGCTAACGAATTAATTCGTTCGCCCGAATTAAAATCTAATTTTAATTCCTCATCAAAATCTAATTTCGTTTAATATATCGAATATATTAATTAATCGATTAATTCCAAATTAATCATTATCTCTCTTTGATTGATATTTTATCCCAGATAAAATATCTCCGTAATTAATCCCAGATTAATTTTCTCTCTCGTCTAATTAATCCCATATTAATAAAAGGTGCGAGTCATACGTCATCGGTGAATCTTCGGGAAGCGACCCATGAGATCCCCGGATATGTTGGCAGTAAATTCGGTCGTCAGACTATCCGAACATGTAAGTACCTAGTACTGCGTTTGTGCCGATTTACAAGACAAGGTTGGCTTCTAGCAAAGCGCCATGCCTACCCAATTCTCCAGAAATATCTTACAGGAATAAAGGATCTATATCAGGCGGAGTATACGTAGTATTGCGTATTTCGATCCAGTATCGGATGATCACATGCAAGGCCTGGGGCTGGTACAGTGTCTGCCCCGTACGAAGCATATATCGGATTACAAGCAACTAGTCTCTTTAATATTGGATAATCATGACCAAGTCATATTATCCCGACGGTTGCAACCTTTTTAGAGAACCAGTTATGTATCCCTATGCGATCATCAACTCCATATGACTGGAGTGACACTTCTGTCTCAACATCACACCCAACACACTACGATTCTCGATATACCCAGAAGAGGCGTACACAAAAACCGGTTAAAGCCCTGGACGACCAAAACCAAAGTATATTGATTGTCGCAAGTATTAGAGGTACAAGTCTCAGGTTAATACCAAATACACCTACCCTGATTTCGGACTTCCATAGACACATAGTCATACTACCAATGGAATTCCGAGGGGGTCTATCCAGAGCGAAGCTGTTTCCCGTACCATCGGTAAAACACAACCTCCTATTACACTTGCATGAGTATCCTATACCCAAATATATGAGAACTATGCCGTTGTGCCCTCACAACGCGCACAAGTGTAATACTAGTCTTTTACGTATTTATCGATGTCCAATCTCGATAATACTCTGACTAGGGATATTTAATGATTTATCCTTCGTGGATTGATACTGTCTCATATCATTCTCAATCCAGGAACAAATCATAGGGACCTCCTATCATTTATACATCTTGGTGATCTAATCACAAATGATAAGAGTGCAATCTCCTTTGTCACATAGTTAATTTGTACAACAACACCATGATCTGTATAAATAATGACGTTATGGGTCATAATTGTCCAACAATCTCCCACTTGGCCTATAGCCAGTCACTCGAGTGTCTTATACCCGAACTATGTACGGTTGGCTCAAACTGTTGAGAAAAGGCTTTCGTCAGCGAATCTGCATGATTATCATCTGATGCGATTTATACGATCATCATATCGCCACGATGTATAATTCGAACGAATCAGATGAATAGTCGAAGTATGTATCTGGATCGTTGATGAGACCATTAATTCTTTAGCCTGTACTGACGCCTAGCTCAGCAGCTAACAAAACTATATCTAATCTAATTAGATTTATTATCAACCCAGAAGGCTTCTATTGCTGGGGCAGCTGCAGCAATAACCCGCATTTGTTGTTTATTCGGTAACAATATCTTGCTTGGAAGATTTCCAGCTCAATGTACCGTTATTCAAACTGTATAGTACTGTTTGCGACTTATAGTCATTTTATCAGTTTAGGAAACTTGCAGTAGTGATCCCAGTCACTTCAAGTTCTCCATCTCCATAGTTTAAGGAAACATCCTTATATCTCTAAGATACTAAGTATGTTCTTAACATCAATCCAGTGACTATCACTTGGATTGGCCCGATTATGACTTCATATGCTCAAAGCATATGAGACACCAGGTCATGTACATTTTTCAATGTACGATTTCTCAGAGAATGTTAACAACTTTAAATCTTTCCCAGAAGATCTTTATTCCTTGAATAAATGTTGTTTCTCCCAAGAATTCTATAGAGAATTTTCTCGAAAGCCAAGCTTTCACCGATTGTTATATGGGAATATCATTTCCAAGAAATGACATATTATCATTATTTTATAGGACAGTTATTGTCAGTGCGCTCCCACTAACCCTCTTATGTACACAAGAATCATTTTCATTTTTGAATTAAATCATAAACCATTATGATTACATCAAAACGATAATTCCAAGAACCTAATGCTTGCTTTAATCCAAACATGAATCGAATAACCTGTAAACCTTGTTTGCTAGTTATGGTACGACAAAACCGACAGGATGTTGTAAACATCCTTCGAAAGGTTTCCTTTTCAGGAAAATGATTTTCCCGTAAAGCTGTCATATTTCATAAATGAAACATGCAATGAAACATGCAGCTTTAGCAAACATTATGCAAATGGATTTACCGTGGCAACAGGTAAAATATTGAATCGTAATCGACACAATGTTGATAACGATACCTTTCCGCTAAAAGCCTAGCTTTATACGTTGGTATGTTGCCTTCCATGTACGTCTTCCTTGAAGACTTATATAGTACCAGCAGGCACAATGCCTTGCGGTACATCAACTAGTATCCAAACTTGTTGATATACATGGAATCCATTTCGGATTCATGACACTTTGTCATAATAGGGAGTCGATACCTTGTATCACTTCCTCATACGTAGTCAGTTGGTATACCTCAAAAGATAGACATCTTTATGAGGTGAGATCAGAAACCCATACCCCAGGTTGTTTTCTGACTCTCTCCGACATACGTGGTTCTTGTGTATTCGAAGATTACTGGTAATAGTTTCATCCTTGATGAACTATTTGTGTTCCATTAAAGAATGGGTGCCATGAATAGTATTACTCCGATTTTCATCGAGTTATACTATCCTCCCACTTACCACTGCATACAGGTATTCCTCTTAGGAAAACCGCATGGTGAGCAACAATTAAATTGTTCTCAAGTGAGTTGTATAAGTACTATACTTTGGTATCCCTAAGATAACCTACAATTGGCACTTATCCAATTTGGGTTTTAGTTTGGTATCATCCAAACATATGCCCAACATTCCCAAATTTTCAGGAATGAGAAACCTGGCTTCTTTCCTGTTCATATCTAATATGATATCTGTCAAACAGATTTTATGGAACCTTATTCTAAATAAGTTTTGCACTGTTTATACTTATCCGTTGAAGGAAATGGTAGCTCAGAGCGACTCATGATTAACCTTATCATGTCCAACAAAATTCGGTTACTCTGTTCGGACACACCGTCATTTTGACGTGTTCCGGGAGGAGTCCTCATTGAAAGAATACTATACTCTTTCAAGTATATTAGAAACTTATTGCCTAAGTATTTTCCATTACGGTCTTACCGTGACGATTTAATACTATAGCCAGTCTGTTTGTCTACTTCGTGTCGAAACTTAAAAGTTTCTGATTTGTGTTCTTCAAAAGAAACACATAACCACAACGTGATGGCACATCCGTAAAGGTCACGAAATATTCATATCCACTTCTAGCCTAGCTAGACATGGGCCCACTTGCTTCACTATGAACTATGGCTAACAGATCTGTGGCATTTGCACTTTTACCAAGTAAATAGTGTTTTAGGCACTTCGCCCAATAAATTAGATTCGTAGACTTTATTTTAATAGGATCAAATCAGTCTAGTATCCACTCTTCAAAAGTGTGGATATACGAGTCTTGTTTAATTGTGTCCCAGGCTACAATGTCATAAATTAGTTTCTTCTGATCAAATCAGTTCGAGCTATTTGTTTGTCATATTATATGTTTGAGATTTTATTTATATTCAAAATATAAATTCTGTTATTCACATCTAATGTGTTTATCTCAATATCATCTTTATATAATGAAACACTTTAATGTTCTAGAATATAAAGGTTCACCCGAGCGGGTTAAACACTAATATAAAGATAATGTATCTAGTCAAACTAGTTACATTATAACAGTTTCCTAATTTAAGTACACACCCAAAGGGTAGTTCCTAAACTTAGGTACCTGCGGTTAAAACATCGACTTTTGTCTCGTTTTCAATTCGCAGATTAAATCTCAATTGATGTCAGTATCCTGCTCATAGCAGATTCCGAACATCAATATATATATATATATATATATATATCACACTAAGTATCTAAAATCCAATTTTAATATTAGTAGTGAATATATTTATGACAAACATATTTGAAGTCAGAGCCTTGCTCGTCTTCAATTCCTTCATGTCTGCTTTGTCCAAACGGCAGTCACGCTTCCGCGATCCCGTTTGCCACAATTTAAGCAGACATTTTGGGATATGTCATTTATCTTCCTAGAAGATTATAATGATTTTGCCTTTGCCCTTTTTCATATTCCAGAAGCGTTCGGCCTAGCCTTGGCCTTCTAGAATATCGAAATAAGGTGCGCCTTACGCTACTTGCCTAATTGCAAACTTTGACTTTGTCTCCTTGAGAATAGTCATTAACTCTCCAAGAGTTTACTATTGCAATTTAGTACTTCTAAAATCTAAAATAGATCTATGAAGATCCTTCAATTTCAATATCATACTTTAAAGATCTAACCCTTAGTTCTGACAAAGAAATTAAGGAGTCTACTGCGACAAGCTTAATGGATTAAGCACTTAAGTTATCATCACATGAATCTTCCAAAGATCATGCTCAACTATTTGCTTAACTCCGGGCTTTAGGTCTAATATGTTATTTTATCAAATAAAGTAACTTATTAGTTTCGAGGACCATCCTGAAATTTATTCCCAATTTTGAAAATTAAACCATTTAAATACATTTTCCCTAGGATCATGTTTTAAATGTCAATCTTTCAATTTTATCTTGATTCTAATAGTCCAACTATTTAATCAACGATTTAGGTACTTTTTTTATAATGATTATAATAGTCCAACTATTTAATCAACTATAAATAAATAGATTAAAATCAATTATATTGATTACTATAATCCAATTATAAAATCAACTATAAATGAATAGTTTGAATATAGTCCAACTATTAATAAAAACAACAATTTAAATATTAGTCCAACTAACATTTAATTTATCGACGAATGATATTTGTTTTGAGCGCGTATGACAAGTAATTAAACGAATATTGCAAATTCAATTCTTGCCTCCCACTATTTTTCGGCGAGCCTCTAACCCTCTGTCGAGTACTCGGGAAACTGTGTTTCCTAGCGGGCTAGGATCCCGTTAAATATCACACAATCTTGACTTTGGCCAACAAATTATATGATAATTAACTAGGTAGATCTCTAAGATCAATTGGATCCAATCCAATTCCTAGATCCAGTAGGGGGACATCCAAGTCCGAAACATATATCTTATATATGCCAATACATCCAATGTATTGCCTAACCTTTTTCCTCTGAATCAACTAAGCTTTGGCTTTGGCACAACAAACTTAGTGATCCCAGTTAAGCGCGACCCATTGACCATGGAAAGCTTCGTAATCAATGTCGATGGACAAGAAGTGGTCTTGACTTTGGCCAACAAACCACAACTTGGACAAGACACTGATATGGAACAAAGCTCTTCGTGATTCAAACACATCCTCGACGGACAAAGGCCTTGACTTTGGCCAACAAGCCAATGCCAGTCTCGGATCTTGAGTGAGAATCACTCAATGGAAGGAAGACGCTTAATATTTTGCAAGAGTTTTTCGAGTGAAAATTGGCAACCAATTTATTATCTTTGTTAAGGTCTCATCATCATACACCCTTAAACATGCATTCTAAACACATAATAAAGCGCATATGATAAAATAATAATGATATGGGGATGGATACTTTACACAATGATCCTAGATCAAATCTCTCCCGCTAGCACAAGTATTACTTCTACCCGTTACACTACACTTCTAAAGAAACTTCATTTACATTGAGGGGAATAGGTGAGAAGAGAATACAAAGAATAAGGAGGTAATAAGGCTGGACACGCATGTCCAATTAATAAATTCCAAATTTATTACAACAATTTCTAAAATTGTCACACCCATCTAATATCCATCTGATATACATTATTCATGCATCGCAACCATGTATTCACACAAGCATGTTATCAATCAATCTAATCAAATTAATTAATCTAATAATTAGTGACCATCCAATGTTCAAACAACGATTTGATTTTGCTCGAGTCAAACTCGTTTTGCGAATAAGTACTCAAAGTACGAATTCTCGAATTAAATTAAACTACATAATTAAATCCAATTCAATTTGTATTTAATTCTAATTCACTATTTAATTCCAAATTAAATATCACACTTTATTAATAAACCTTTACGACTTAAATTCCAAATTTAATCGTTACGGGTCTCAAAGCCCGATTAACGTCCAACGTCAATTTAATTAAAGTCCAATGGGCTTTTAATTAATTTCTTTAAGGCGTAGACTTTTGGTCAACTCGGGTCGAACCCAATAACCAAAGTCCAATCCGGGAGTTACCCCATAAGCCCATAAATCAATTTAGGCCCATTAGGCCCAATTAAACTTTAAAGGTCTATTAGTCGCATTTGGGCTTTATGGAGGCGGTTTTGGGCCTAATTGGATCCAACCAATTTTTCCTAAACCCTAATTAGTACAACCAAGCCCAATTTCCAAAATTAGCCCAATTTAATTAAATTACAAAATCCAATTTCACAATTTAATTACCTAAAGTGTGTTACACAATTAATTACCCAATTAACATTTCTAAAACATCAATTAGCCTAATTAATCATGCTCTTTAACATCAAATAGTGTCCAACACAATTTAACAAAAAAATCAAACCCAAATCGCATGTTATAACTCTCGGCTTTAGGGTTTTTTTAATGCCAAATTGCAAATCCAATCCAATTGAATCAAATTCAACATTAATCAATATTCCCAATTGATTTCCAACTCAGCCAATGAATCAAAATCAGAAAACCAAGACAATTAGGGCATCATGTACCATTCGGCCAACACAAATTTGGGGAAAAAATTATCCAATCATAATTTCTTCAAATTGATCTAATCAATCCTCAATTAAAACACATTTAAACATATTCATTCATCCAATTTCATAAATCATGCTCTCAAACATTTTTTACCCAATTTTAAGCCCTAAAATATTTTCATGCTTAACCTTGCTCTTGATACCATTGTTGGAAATACTAAGCATCCCAAGATCATTTCAAGCATTGAAATATAAGTGCGAATACATCGAGGGAGTTGCGGAATACTCACATCGAGCGGTTGAGCGACGCTAGAGGCAACAAAAAAATCCTTTCTGCTCCTTGTGCATTCGGCAGTGAGCTTCTGGACTGCACATTTTCGGCCATAAATCTTCAAGAATCCAAGCTCCAAGCTTCGTCAAATGATTCCCGGCTCATGGGTGGACTTCCCTATCACCTTCGCATGACTTCGTAGTGTGCTAGCACTCTTGATTTTGCCAAAAAATCATGACCTTTTGCTTCCCTATGGCTCACGATTTTGGCAAACCAGTGAGGAGAAAACAGCCCCAAGGGCGTGAATGAGAGGGAGAAGAAGTGAGAGAGAGATGAGTTTGGTTGATGGAAAAAGTGTATCTAATACACTAATGTGAATTTCAAATTCATTTACAATGAATTTGGCTTTCAAAAAGTCAAGCAATAAAAGCCAATCAACCTCCATCAACTCACATCACTCATGAATAGTGACTTGCGTCAATCACTCAAAGTGAAAGACATCCATCACATGATTGACGAATGATGTGACGCTAGATGCGACTAATGATTTGATGCTTGATTTGACTTGCGTGCCGCACTCGAATTGGAAATGCGAATGCGCTCGCAAATAATCCCGGGTTCGGGTTCGCTAATTCCAAATTAATGAATTTTTCGTTGCGACGTAATTAAATGATTACGCCTAGCGAAGTCACTATTCACGTTGCTAACGAATTAATTCTAAATTAATTCGTTCGCCCGAATTAAAATCTAATTTTAATTCCTCGTCGAAATCTAATTTCATTTAATATATCGAATATATTAATTAATCGATTAGTTCCAAATTAATCATTATCTCTCTTTGATTGATATTTTATCCCAGATAAAATATCTCCGAAATTAATCCCAGATTAATTTTCTCTCTCGTCTAATTAATCCCAGATTAATAAAAGGTGCGAGTCATACGTCATCGGTGAATCTTCGGGAAGCAACCCATGAGATCCCCAGATATGTTGGCAGTAAATTCGGTCGTCGGACTATCCGAACACGTAAGTACCTAGTACTACGTTTGTACCGATTTACAAGACAAGGTTGGCTTCTAGCAAAGCGCCATGCCTACCCAATTCTCCAGAAATATCCTTACAGGAATAAAGGATCTATATCAGGCGTAGTATACGTAGTATTGCATATTTCGATCCAGTATCGGATGATCACATGCAAGGCCTGAGGCTGGTACATTGTCTGCCCCATACGAAACATATATCGGATTACGAGCAACTAGTCTCTTTAATATCGGATAATCATGACCAAGTCATATTATCCCGACGGTTGCAACCTTTTTAGAGAACCAGTTCTGTATCCCTACGCGATCATCAACTCCATATGACTGGAGTGACACTTCTGTCTCGACATCACACCCAACACACTACGATTCTTGATATACCCAGAAGAGGCATACACAGAAACCGGTTAAAGCCCTGGACGACCAAAACCAAAGTATATTGATTGTCGCAAGTATTAGCGGTGCAAGTCTCAGGTTAAGACCAAATACATCTACCCTGATTTTGGACTTCCATAGACACATAGTCATACTACCAATGGAATTCCGAGGGGGTCTATCCAGAGCGAAGCTGTTTCCCGTACCATCGGTAAAACACAACCTCCTATTACACTTGCATGAGTATCCTATACCCAAATATATGAGAACTATGTCGTTGTGCCCTCACAACGCGCACAAGTGTAATACTAGTCTTTTACGTATTTATCGATGTCCAATCTCGATAATACTCTGACTAGGGATATTTAATGATTTATCCTTCGTGGATTGATACTGTCTCATATCATTCTCAATCCAGGAACAAATCATAGGGACCTCCTATCATTTATACATCTTGGTGATCTAATCACAAATGATAAGAGTGCAATCTCCTTTGTCACATAGTTAATTTGTACAACAACACCATGATCTGTACAAATAGTGACGCTATGGGTCATAATTGTCCAACATCTGTATGGTTCAGAGAGTTTATCCGTGTTCATCATAATTTACGGGTGGGTAGATTATGGACACGAAATAGGATTTTGTGACAGATATGCCTGAACCTAGAGAGTCTCACTAATGAATATACTTGTAGAGCAATATGACAACTTTTATGAAAAATACTGATTATTTATAAGTCGTTTAACGGTTAAACAAAAATACATGCATAGGGACCTAATGGTCATTTCCTTAATTAATGTGTATTTCTATTTAATATTTGATTTTATTAAATACGTATTAATTAAATATCAAATTGTGATATTTGATATAAATGATTGATATATGTATTTTAATTATTTAATGTACATATAATACATATATTTAAGATATTTGTATTAAGTATTTAATTATATAAATGTTATATGATTAAATCAATTAAAGAGATAAATATCTTAAGTCATCATTTTACTTTTAAATGGCTTGGAATGATTGGTTACACTTGTTTCATTGTATTAAATGTTATAGTGATCAAATGAAACAAGTAAACTAAGTCATTTACCATTTAATTTATTGAAACAAAAATTAAATATCTTGTTATTATTTCCTACACATTCTCGGCAATTTGGAGGGAGTATATAAGATTTTTTATTTCTTTTTGTTTCATAACAACAAGTTACAAAATAAATTACAAAGTAAAGTTTGAGAGAAAACTTGAAGAACAAATGAAAGACATCAAGCAAAACTTGGATTTTGTAAGTAATTTCCAACTTTCTTCAACTAGAAAATTGTTTTTATGTTTCTATGCTTCAACATGTGTTGCTTAGAATTTTCTCTACTCTTTAAGTATGTAATTAAATTAGTTGGGAACTTGTTTGAAAGATGTTGCATGTGTGATTAAACAAAGTGAGCTTATAATTAGTTATTAAGCTTTCTTTTGATTAATTAGTAATCAAGTTGTCATTTTAGAGTTTTAGGGCCACTCATTTATGACCTAGAATTGTTCTTGTGTTATTTCAAGTGGTGAGACTTGTTTGGTGTGTTAAAGAATTGATTGAAGTATTGAATTTATTCAATTTAATGTAAATTGATCAATTGGAGTAATTTACAAAATTAGGGTTCATAACCTATTCCAATTTTAGGGCTTTTGATATATGTCATGTGTTATGGTGTGTATATGATGCATATAAAATTTGGGATTGATTGGATTTGATCTTGACTTGTTTTGAACAAAATTGGATTAAATTGTAAAATTTTAAATCCTTAGGGCATTCTCGACAATTTTGGAATTTAGTGGGGATTTTATTGCAATTTGTATTTTGATGTGTTGGACATGTTGGAAATAATTTTAGAACTGATTTGGAATCATCCAAAATTATATTTGACAATTTGAGGACTAAAATTAACAAAATGCAAAGTTTAGGGGTCAAACAGTAATTTTCAAGAAATATGATTTCTTTAGTTAAATTTCAGTTTTTAAGTATTGGGTAATTAAATAAATAAGTTTATTTAATTGATCCAAGAAAAAATATCGAAATCGGAAAATTTTGATTTTTCGCGTTCCGCTGCGTTACCAAGTATTCCCTATAAAACCCCAACAGATTCTAAGTGTGAGTTGCTTACCCAAGTGTTCTAAGCTCACTATTAAAGATTAAAAATGTGTAATATGTGAGCTTGATGTATGAGAGTGTATGAGTATGAAGGTTAAAGAAAACACTCAAGTTTTTGCCTTAATGCAATATATATGAAGGTTGTCTAACATTGCAAAAATGAATTGAGGCTATATTTATAATAAAATGCAAAGCAGTCCCAACTTGCTTGTTTGAGATCAGTATGTCAGTCTCCAGAAACCGGTATGCCGGTCTGGCATAGTAACGGCTCTCAACGGCTATATTACCGTTTGTATATACCCGTTGGGACCGGTATGGAGACCGATATGGTTCTTACCGGTTCCAGTGAGCATACAAGATCAAAGCTCACCGGTATGGACACAGGTATCGTCTGTGCCGGTTCCAGTAAGCATGCAAAGGTTTGGTGACCGGTTTGTCTCACCGGTATGGTGGCTGGTTTGATGCATGCCGGTTCCAATGGTATGCAATCTCTAGGAAGACCAGTATGGTAGGCCGATATGTAACCGATATCAAGTGTGCCGGTTCCAGAGAGCTTGCAAAACAGAGCATTAGACCGGAATGCCGGTCACAGTATAAAATGCAGGATTTGAAGGTTTAAAATATTTTTGCACATGATCCTAATGTATCTATATGAATGTGCATGTTTCCTATAAGCTTAGGTACTTAGATAAACAATTCACATTACATTTTAAAGCTCTAAGCTAAGACTAAGCGAGATTGTTTCACCACCAACGTGCTTCAACATCTTTTTATAATATCTCGCTAATATGCGTCGAGACTTCAAATATTGATGTCATTAAAATTCATCACGCGATTGTGTCACTAACAACATGGATATCGAAACGGCAATGTATTTCTGTTGCTCAAGAGGTTTCCCTTATAATTTAATCTGATTGCTTGAAAGTAGTACGCCTACTAATTAGTAATAACTTGGGAATTAGGAAATAAATTTTTTTATCTTTAATGTTTCATTATTATTTAAAAAAAATAAAGGAATCTGAGTAGTTATTTCACCAACTAGGAGAGTGTTAAATGTCATTTTCTTTTGGTCTTGCCCCATAAATTTTTTTATTATCCCTAAAATAACTTTTTTTTTAAACAATATTACTCTATGACGTGATGCCTCAAAATATGACATTGGGCCATAAGAATACTAGACCTAGCCCCTGCTAAGTTGACAAGTTAATCCATAATGGAAACCATATTCTTAAGAGAAATGATATTTGACCCCAAAAAATGTTACAAATATTTGACAAAAACCTAAAACATATTAAAATATTTTTTATTTTTATTAATTTCTTTTACTTGTAACTTTTAAAACTTAAATGAAACAGATGTGTTTTATGTATAGTCAAAATTTTATAACAATTTATTTGGTCAAAATAAAATTGCTATATTCCTAATGTACATCAAACCTACTCATTTGTCTCGGTGTAGTTTGGTGGCAAAAAAATTTAGGGTTTAATTGTCAGGTCCTGAATTCAAATTCAACGGGTGCATATTTTATAAAAACCCGAGGCAGTCGATGATTTTACTTTCTTCATTTAAATCCGAATCAACTGATTTTACAACAAAATTTTCAAAATTTTTAAATTAAAAAAGAAAAAATCAAACGTACTCATTTGAAGTGATTGGACGGTTTTGATCCATGGTGGACACTACAGCCTAAATTTTTACATATACAGTGAAGTAAAGTAAGCTGCTTTTGTAATCCAAATAGTCACAAACAGAGGAGAGGACCACAAAGATAAGTTATAACACAATGACTGTACGGACAAAAAACACGTGGCACAGACACGCATTATATCATTTTGTCGGTTTCTGTAGCTTTCCATCTATCCTTTCACCCTTTCGTAACAGAAAATGTTTTCGTTTCATATTCAGCAACTCCTTACCACTACGAAACGCTTCGTCACCTGATTGGAAAAACCCGCGCGTGGCTTTTGGCGGCATCACTTCACCACCCACTCCTCCAAAAGCAAAATCCATCCATATATTATATATACAATACTCTTTACCCATTTCCCACATTTTCATTTTTAACTGTCTCTCTCTACTTTTCATCTCTTCAAATTTTCAAATACCTAGGTATTTGAATTTGAATTTGATCTGTAGTTATATAACTTATATTCTCATTTTCTCTCTTTTATTATAATTTTTTTTTTTAGTTCTTGTGTTTCAGAGTTTAACAATGGGAGCTTCATCGAACGATGAGCTGTCGAACTCAAACTCTTCGCAGAAACAAAGATACTCGAAGCACGTGCATGATAATGTTCACGGAAACATATATCTGGATCCCGTATTAGCTCTGTCTCTACAAGTCATTTTTTTTCTCTGTTGAATTATTTGCAAATTTCATTCTCGAATCTCTTATGTGTGTATCTTTGCTGTTTGTTTTATTTACTTGAGAATTAACGTAGAACCGATTGATGAATTTTGGTTTAATTTTTTTTTTAATTGCTTTGCGTATGAGTTATTTGAGTTCGAATTTGATTATGATTTATGATTTTGTTCTCGTTTCCGAATAGATGTAACTTGAAGAATTTGTAAGTACGAACGAAAACTTAGAAATGAAGTAATTTAAAAAAAAAAAAAAAAAAAACAGAGCCGGTTTAGAGGATTAGAGATCCTCATAAACATTCTTTACTTGTCATTGTCATGTGGAATGAAAATCTTCACAAAACGCTCAATTTAGTGGTTGCTTGTAGATTTTGTAGTAGTTGCTGTTTTTGGTGGTGGAAAGGGCTTATTGGTCATTTATTTTATAAGAAATAGTAAATGCGCCTTTTACTTAATTGTCAGATCTAGTTTCGACTTTTTGCATTCAACAATGTTGCCATTAGGTTACAATTTTCTTGGAGATGTCAATAGCTGTAAAAATTGAATTTGATAATAATTTTTCTGTGAATGCAGCTGGCTTTGAAATTCATTGACACTGAAGAGTTTCAGAGGCAAGCTTGATAAATTTGATGTATCTGAAATGTTTTTCTTTTATTTCTTTTTCTATTCATTAATTAAAAATGTAGTTTGATGATTTGTTACATATTGCAGACTTCGTGATCTAAAGCAACTTGGTGAGTGTCGAACTCTTCCAAACTATGAAGAAATTTAGTAATAAATTGTTCATTTTGGTGATTATTGAAGATTTGTGATGCCATTTTTATGAAATTATAAAATATTATCAAACTTATGATACTGGTTAAGACAGTGTATTCATTGAAATTTTGAAGTTTTCTTTTGTGATTCCTGAATTTTCCCTTGAACTCGGTTATCAGTTCAGTAATTTTACTGAACTTTATGGATCTAATTCATCTTTCCTATTGACTGCTGGATTTGCTTTTGCCCCAGCATTGGTGGAAGGCAGAGTAGAGAACTTTGGTATATATCATATCACAGTTTAAGTTGCATTATGGTGGCCATACAATATGTTTATTGATTACTACAATTAATACTGGTGTTATGAAAAATTTTTAATGTTTAAGTGGCTTGTGATTGCCATGACATGTGTAACCATTTGAGTGCCGATTAATTGTTAACTTTATAGCTTCTCTAACTGATTGTCTAGAAAGCTCCAGAAAGGGTGCGTGTTCTCCTTATAGATATGTTACTGTCCTTGGCTTAAAATTAAGCTAAATTTCTTTCTTGGTTCCAGGTGTATCACACTTGGTTTACCCAGGAGCTGTACATTCTCGTTTTGAGCATTCACTAGGGGTTTATTGGTTAGCTGGTACAGCTGTTCAAACACTTAAAGCTCACCAGGTAGAAATTTGTCCTGATAATTCTCATTCGAGTTTTATGGTGAGAATATTTTCCTCATATGCACACACAATCCTTGTAGGGCCAGGAGCTTAATATTGATGATGATGATATACAGACGGTGAAACTTGCTGGTAATAAGATGCACATGTCAGCAGATATTCTTTGTTTTCAGTAGTTTGTTTGAATCTGGTATGATTTTGTTTATTTTCTACGCAGGACTGCTGCATGATGTTGGCCATGGGCCATTCAGCCATATGTTTGAGCGCGTGTTTCTTCCTCGGGTTCTTAATGGCGCTAAATGGTGAGTAACATCACAGTAAGCTATTAATAGAAGGAGAAAGATATTTGATGGTGAAAAACCAAGATGTTAGAATCATTGTTTTCAAAATGATTAGGGTTCATTGATGAATAATGATTATATTTATCTATTCATTTATTTATTTGGTGATTCAGTGATCATATGTATTTTTTTGTAAAACTTTGCTTGGAACAACATTACTGGAGATACTTCTTCTTGAACTCATTCTTGGCTTCTAATTAGGAGACATGACTGTCAGTTTTCCATATTTTCGATTTTTTTTTATATCTTCTGAGGTTAGAGAAGTTCCAATATGTTTTAACTTGGTTCATTCTTGAGAAGTAGCTTATGAAACAATAATATTATTGTTAAGTTAATTACTAATATTGTAACTCTTTATTGACATCAAATGATATTGGTTAGGGTGATAAAACATAATATTCTATTCAGGTCTGCAATAATCATTTGAAATTCGATATAATCTTTTTTTATAAGTATTCCATGAATGGAAACTGAACCCCTTCCCCACCCATGTGAGTGGGGTTGAACCCTAATCCTCTTGTACAACTCCAAGAGGTTCTACTAGTTGAACCAACTTGCACACATAACTTTCTTTCAATTAGTGCCTTTAATGTATTTTGTCAGTGATTCCTCTAATTAAATATTTCAGGTCCCATGAGGATATGTCCTCGAGGATGATAGACTACATTGTTGATAAGCACCATATTGATATTGATACTGGAAGGGTTAAAAGAGTGCAGGTTATCCTATTTATCTGTCTAGTTTTTCTCTGTTTTCCCTTAAATTCTCTTAAATAACCATGTATTGTGAAGCTGCTGGCTAGTTGAGTTCCATAGTGTCAAGAAATATGAAATTCCTCAGAACTCTCTACAACATATAGACCTATTAGACATTGGGGTTGTTCCTCCAAGAGCTTCTATTTTGCACTCATTTTCATCTGGAAACCCTAACCCATCCTTCCCATTGAAGTGGCCTATCGCAGGCTTTCAAATTTTTGTGGCACTTACCATATTCTCTTTTATTGCATTTTTTGATTATTGACTTGCACTACTTTTCGGCTCTCTTCTGTGAACATGTTGAAATTTGGGCCTTATAATTTATCTTTTTTTGACTTGACAGGAAATGATTGTTGCTAGCCATGCTTCACAGGAAGTAAGTCAGACTGTCCAACCTGTGATTTGGCTTCTTCTCCAATACATTAGAAAATTCTGAAGCTTTTTTTTTTCTCTTTTTATACTTGTAGCTCTAAATTCATTTCTTTGGGTTTTATTTTCATCATTGGCATTTAAAAAAATCTTCAAAATATAGAGCGCAAAGGAAAAGCAGTTTTTATATGACATTGTTGCCAATGGTCGAAATGGAATAGATGTAGACAAGTGAGTCAACGAATATGTCATCTTTTACTCTATTTTTCATTTCATTCAATTAATCTACAGGATTAGCCATAAAACGAGTTTTAATACATCATTTGTTCACAGGTTTGATTACATTGTTCGTGATTCCCGTGCTTGTGGTCTAGGCTGCAATTTTCAGTTTGAAAGGCATGTAGTAATATCCTGTTCTGGCTCAGCCTTACGGCAGATACATGTCTATGTCACCCTTCACTCTTAAGTTATTTCTGAGTTTGAGTGATGTTTGTGAATGTCCAGTGGTTGGAAATGAGATTGGTGATTTAATAACATGTGCTGTATGTATGATGCAATTATCTAAAAGCTTTTTGTAAGTAGCCAGTGATAGAATGTTGCTTTTATTTCTGTTGGCAGGTTGATGGAGACTATGCAGGTTATAGGTGATGAGATATGTTACCGAGCGAAGGATTGTTAGTATAAGTTGAAACTCTTATCTGGCTTACACTGGTAGCTATAGTGTATTTTTTTTAATTGGTATTTGAAATTTCGATCAGATCTTACGGTCTACAAGTTGTTTGGCACACGTGCTGATCTGCATCGAACAGTCTATACACATGCAAAAGTGAAGGTGCCTTTTTTAACCGATTGTTTCATCTGCAACTTAAAATGGTGGTGGAGGCATAAATTCCCATTCCTTTTAATCTTGATTTAAATCCTACATGCTTGAACTTGATCAATTTGTTTTTTCAGGCAATAGAACTTATGCTAGTTGATGCACTGTCAGAAGCAAATGAGCATCTTGGCATTTCATCCTTAATTCAAGAGCCAGCTGGATTTTGGAAGGTAAACTTGAAAAGTCATTTATGATTTCATAATACTTCTGTCATAGTACGTTTATGGCACTAACACTATCCTGCTAAATTTTGCAGTTGGATGACACAATTATCACAACCATTTTAGCTGATCCTTGTCAAGAACTCAAGAAAGCAAGAGATTTAATTCTCCGTGTTCGGAGAAGGGAATTATATCAGGTATAGTATTTCCATTAGGACGGAAGAGAGTGAGTTCATTCATAGTCTTCATCTGTGATGCCTATCTGGATCTTAACTAATGCTAGCATAAAGCTTTTTTAGCTTTTTAGCATGCCGTCATGGTGCAAACAGAGTACAATTCTAATTTTTTTTGTTTTTTGTTTTTATGTTTTGCAGTTCTGCAATGAGTATTCAGTTCCAATGGAAAAGCAAGAGCACTTTAAGGACGTCACTCCACAAGATATTGTTTGTTCTCAGGTCCAAAATACACTACCTATATTAATATAAACTTTCACTCAGACAGTAGAAACAAGATATCTCAAAGAGTAACTTATTAATCAGAAAGCTGGTGAGGTCACTCTAAAAGAAGAAGATGTTATTGTGAGCGTTGTTAAGATTGATTTGACTCGTGGAAAGAATAACCCTCTTGAAAGGTACGTGAGAAAGAGTTAAAAGATACGAAGGTTTGATTTATAGGCTACTGCAAATAAATACTAATAATCCTGATCTCTTTTTCTTTGTGCATGTACATATTCGCAGCGTCAACTTTTTTCAGGTACTATTATCACTTACTCTATTCAATGAAATTGAGTATTGCGAGTTGTGTTTTTAACTTTTGGCGAATTAATTGCTTAAATATAATCTTGGTTTTATCAGGATTACGAATCCGACAACAAATTCAACATTGAGAGAGATCGCATCAGTCATTTGCTGCCTACATTTTATCAAGACATGATTGTGAGGGTGTACAGCAAGAATCCCAAATTGGTCAGTGAGAAAAAATAAATAAATTAGATGTCATCATGGCTAAATCAATTACTTGGCAAAACTGAAAGAATGGATTTTTCTTGTTACAGGTGGCAGCAGTTTCTGATGCCTTTGAGAATTTTCAAGTAAAGACATATGGTGAGAAAACGCAGGTACATGCAACTCCTGAGAAGAAACGCAGAAGATAAATATGCATTCAATTGTTAGTCTTTCCTCTACCAAATTGCCTTATATTTGGAAAATATGAAACAAAAAAAATTATATTCATAGAGAACTTAATGAAAACTAAAACAAATGTATAAATACAATACATATGTGGTACATGGCTGAAGACTACTGTGACTATTAGTTTGTGTATAAAATCCATCTCTCTCCATTTATTTGTGGATGCACAAGTTATATCTTCTTCTCGTCCTTTTTAGGGTTTTGCTAATGTACTTTAGTTTTCATATCCGGAGTATTAAAGTTGAAATTCAGATTATTGAATTTTAAGTGCAATATTTCGTTTCAAGTTGAGTGACCATTTTTTCAATGCATCCCTTTTTTCTCTCTTCATTTACTTTAAACAAAATTTCAAATATTTATCTTATTCGAATGGTATGCAAGATATAAATTAAATAGGTTAGAGAAATGTACAAAGTAACGAAGAGAAAGATGGCATCATGTCATTGACATGATAAATGTTTTGATTACTCACTCACTCATATTTACAAGGAGGAAAGAGAGAGCGTAAAGCAGTAACCGGGGATTATTTCGTTTTGTTTCATCAAATTATTCATGCTTAATGCTTTTATTTCCACAAAATCAAATCAAACACACAATAATAGTGTTCAGCACCAAACTAGATAATTGACTGGAGAGAAGAGGCACTTATTTAATGCTGATCTTCTCTCTTTCCCTTTGAACTTGTGCACAGTGATATAAAGACAGAAAACTTGCTTCTTGACAAAAGCTACTGACTATTTGTTATTGTGATTAAAAGAATATATGATATACTATCAATAGTTTATAAATAGAATTTTGTAGTTTTGATTTACGTTAAAAAATAATTGCGGTGCGATTTTCTAATATTTTGATGATGGGCAAAACACAGTTTTTAAAAGAAATCACGATTAGTAATCGTAATTTTTAATCATTAACCAAATGCATAAAAATTATGTTTTGACCAAAACATGATTTTATCATCCAAAGAGAGCCTATGACTGTTTTGTGTTATGATTTGACATGTGGTGAAATGACAAACTGTATTTAGGTTAAAATATAATTTTAAATATTTTGTTAATTTTAAAAAATTATAATTACTAATCGTAATTTTTTTTAAAAATTGAGTACTGCAAAAGTAAGAATTTTTAACTTTTCCACATAATCAAAATATTAGAAGAGCGCACCGTACATAAAATAAAATTATATAATACCATTTATGAATTATGTTTGTTCACCCTACTTTTTTGGTGTAATAGTCTGGCCCACCAACTAAGTACATATTTAATGTCTATTAATTTTTTTGTAATATAAAACAAACTAACAAGCACCATCTGAAATTTTATGCTTCGTTGAAGAGGAAGTCTTAAATGGTATTGACATAGACACCTCATCACTCTCACCATCCAATTACATGTTATCACATATTCATATATTATTTATAATTATTTTTAAAGTAAACGACAAATGTATTGGAATGACAATTTGTGTTATCATATCGTAATCAACTAATCATGTCATATCAAATTTAGGGCTGAGTATCCGTTCCGGTTAAAATCGGACCAGTTTTTCGAGTTTGGAATCGGAACCGGTTGGAACAGAATCGGTACCGGTTCCAAAATGGAAGAATCAAATTTAAACGGTCCAGTTCCGGTTCTGTCATGGTCGGAACCGGAACCGAATTTTGGAACCGGAACCGGAACTTAGATGAATTTCGGAACCAGAATCGGAACCTGTTTTGGGAACCGAATTTTAGAACCAAACCGGAACCTGTTTTGAGAACTGAATTTAGAACCAATTTCAGAACCAAATTAAAACTCAATTTCATAACCCAAATTAAAGCCCAATTTGAACTCAATTTCATAACCAGTTTTAAAACTCAATTTAAACACAATTTCATAACCCAAATTAAGACCCAATTTAAATCCAATTTAAACTCAGACACTTCCTATAAGAATATTATGTATTGAGTCAAAAATATTATGCAATATGTAATTTTATTTATTCTGTGCTCGTGCATCGAACTGTCGGCGCCCCATCCGCTTCAGTCTTGCCCCAAGCGCAGCTCTTGGCTTGCGGGTGCCAAAGGTATCATGTGTTGCTTACCCGCGGAAAGGAATTCGATGGTTTTGGTGTCCTCATTCGCCTTGTGCCCTTCGGGGTGCGGGGTGGACGCGAGGCGGGCTCCGTGTTCCCCACGCGTCGAGTGTGTTGACACTTGACCATTGTGGCCCATGGGGTCTCGACTAGTGCTCTCGGATGCAGAATGTTATGTATGGACATGGGGTCTCGGCCTCTTCTTGTCCAAGCTACACGCATTGTCCCTTAACATGAACGACCATCGTGTCCGTCTTGATCGACCGTCATGCACCACCACCCATAGAATCAAGAAAGAGCTCTTAGTCTGTCAATCCTTACTATGTCTGGACCTGGTAAGTTTCCCCGTGTTGAGTCAAATTAAGCCGCAGGCTCCACTCCTGGTGGTGCCCTTCCGTCAATTCCTTTAATTTTCAGCCTTACAACCATACTCCCCCCGGAACCCAAAGACTTTGATTTCTCATAAGGTGCCAGCGGAGTCCTAAAAGTAACATCCGCTGATCCCTGGTCGGCATCGTTTATGGTTGAGACTAGGAAGATATCTGATCGTCTTCGAGCCCCCAACTTTCGTTCTTGATTAATGAAAACATCTTTGGCAAATGCTTTCGCAGTAGTTCGTCTTTCATAAATCCAAGAATTTCACCTTTGACTATGAAATACGAATGCCTCCGACTGTCCCTGTTAATCATTACTCCGATCCCGAAAGCCAACAGATAGGACTGAAATCCTATGATGTTATCCCATGCTAATGTATCCAGAGCAGAGCGTAGGATTGCTTTGGGCACTCTAATTTCTTCAAGTAACAGCGCTGGTGGCACAACCCGGCTAATTAGCTTTTATCTAGGTCCCAAGATCAAACAAGCAATGAAAGCATGTGTGACACATCAACGGAGGTAGCGGAATACTCACATCGATCGGTTGAGACGAATCGGCAACAAACGAAGTTGATTTTCCCTTGCAAAAAACGCAACTGCAGTGCAGTCCACTGCCTTGACTGTTTCAGTTTTGAGTTGAGAAATGGAGCTCCAAGCTTCATCGAATGGTTCCCGACTCATGGGTGAACTCCCTACCACCTTCGCAAGTCTCTCGGAGTGCTAGCTCTTCTTGATTTTGCCACAAAATCAAGCACATTGCTTCCCAAACTCACGCCCAACCAAGAGGAACCAGTGAGCATTTTTGCCCATTTGGGCGTGAAACATGATGGAGAGAAGAGGAGGAAAGTTGTGATTTGGTTAGTAAATGATTTCCAAAATCACTTTATATATTTTTCATAAAAATATATCAAACAATTACTATCAATTAATCAAAATCAAAAAGTAAATGCTTTACAACAACCACACTATTCCAACCACACACATCACACTATTCATTTTACTTTATAAAGTGATGTGTGTCTTTCAATCAATCAATCACATCAATCAATCACATCACTCAAAGTGACATTTGATTTGACGATTGATGTGACGAATGATTTGACGCTTGATGTGACTTGCGTTGCCGCACTCGAATTCGAAATACGAATGCGCTCGCAATCACACTCGGGCTCGGGTTCGCTAATTCCCAATTAGCGAGTTTTCCGTTGCGTCGTAATTAAATGATTACGCCTAGCGAATTCACTATTCACGTCGCTAACGAATTAATTCTAAATTAATTCGTTCGCCCGAATTAAAATCTAATTTTAATTCCGCGTCGAAATCTAATTTCGTTTAATATATCGAATATATTAATTTACCGATTAATTCCAAATCAATCTCTCTCTCTCTTTTAGACGATATTTTATCCTAGATAAAATATCTCCGTAATTAATCCTAGATTAATTTTCTCTCTCATCAATTAATCCCAGATTATAAATGTGCGAGTCATGCGTCATCGGTGGATCACTGGGAAGCGACCCATGAGATCCCCGGATATGTTGGCAGTAAATACGGTCGTCGGAGTATCCGAATCACGTACGTACCAAGTACTACGTTCTACTACCGATTTACGAGACAAGGTTGGCTTCTAGCAAAGCACCAAGTCTACCCAATTCTCAGGTCATATTCATCTAAGAATATTTAAGATCTATATCAAGCGTAGTATACCAAGTATCATGTATATCGGTCCAGTATCGGATAGTCACGTGCTAGGGCTGGGGCTGGATAAGTGTCTGCCCCGTCCGAAGCACATATCGGATGTCTGGTAACTAGTCTCTATAATCGGATATACATGACCTTGTCATAATATCCCGATGGCCGGCCAGCACTTAAGAGCACTAATACCGTATCCTGCGTGACATCATCTCCACTATGACTGGAGTGATACTTCCGTCTTGACATTACACACCCAATACTCTACGATTCTCAATATACCCAGCATTGGCGTACACAGAACCGGTTAGAGTCCTGGACGACCTCAACTAAGTATATTGATTGTCGTAAGCATTAGCGGTGCAAGTCTCAGGTTAAGACCATACACACCTACCCTGATGTCGGACTCCCATAGACACATAGTCATAATACCAATGGGATTCCGAGGGGTCTATCCAGAGCGAAGCTGTTTCCCGTACCATCGGTGAAACACAACCTCCTATCGCACTTGCATGAGTATCCAATACCCAAATATATGAGAACTATGTTGTGTGCCCTCACAACGCGCACAAGTGCAATACTAGCCTATTCCGCATTATCGATGTCCAGTCTCGATAATACTACGACTAGGGATATTTAATGATTAATCCTTCGTGGACTGATACTGTCTCATATCATCTCAATCCAGGAACTAATCATATGGACCTCTCTTCATTTATATATCTAAGGTGATCTAATCACAAATGATGAGAGTGCAATTTCCTTGTCACATAGTTAATTTGTACAACAACACTATGATCTGTACAAATAGTGACGCTATGGGTCATATTATCCAACAATCTCCCACTTGGCACATAGCCAGTCACTCAAGTGTCGAACACCCGAACTATGTACGGTTCGCTCAAATTGCTGAGGAAAGGTTTTCGTCAGCGGATTTCCATGATTATCGTCTGACGCGATTTATACGATCACCACATCGCCACGATGTATGATCCGAACGAATCAGATGATATAGAAGTATATATCTGGATCGTCGATGAGACCTTTAATTCTTTAGCCTTGTGCTGACGCCTAGCTCAGCTGCTAACAGAACTATATCTAATCTAATTAGATTTATTATCGACCCAAATGGCTTCTATTGCTGCCTGCCTCGCTGCAGCAATAATCCGCATTTGTTGTTTATTCGGCAACAGTATCTTGCTCGGAAGATTTCCAGCTCACTGTCCCGTTATTCAAACTTTATAGTACCGCAGTATTAATTGTTTGGAAACTTGCAGCAGTGATCCCAGTCACTTCAAGTTCTCCTTCTCCATAGTTTAAGACAACATCTTTAGTTCTCTAAGATACTAACAGATGTCCTTAACTTCAATCCAGTGACTATCACTTGGATTGACCCGATTGTGACTCCATATGCTCAAAGCGTATGAGACACCATATCAAGTACATTTTAAATGTACAATTTCCCAGAGAGTGTTAACAACTCCAAATCTATCCCAGTAGATCTTTATTCCTTGAATAAAGGTTGTTACTCTCCAGAATTCTACGGAGAATTTCTATGAAAGCCAAGCTTTCACATCAATTGCTTTATGGGAATTTCCTGTCAGTGCCTCTCCCACTAACCTCCTTATATACACAAGAATCATTTCGTTTTGAATCAAATCATTAACCATTATGATTATTTCAAAACGACAGTTCCAAGAACCTTATGCTTGCTTCAATCCAAACATGGATCGAATAACCCGCAAACCTTGTTTGTCGGTTATACAAAATCGTCAGGATGTTGTAAGCATCCTCCAAAAGGTTTCCTTTTCAGGAAAGCGATTTTGATCATTAACTGACACATTTCATAAATGAAATATGCAGTATCAACAAGCATCATCAAAATGGATTTACTATGGCAACAGGTAAAAGGTTGAACCGTTATTAACATAATGTTGATAACGATACCTTTCCGTCACAAGCCTAGCTTTGTACGTTGGTATGTTGCCATCCATGTATGTCTTCCTTGAAGACGTTTACAGTACCAATAGGCACAATGCCTTGCGGTACAACAACTAGTATCCAAACATAGTGTTATATATGGAATCCATTTCGGACTCATGGCACTTTGCCATAATAGGGAGTCGATACCTTGTATCACTTCCTCGTACGTAGTCGGTTGGTATTCCTCAATAAGATTAACATCTTTATGAGGTGAGATCAGAAACCCATACCCCAGGTTGTTTTCTGATTCTCTCTCGATCTACGTGGTTCTTGTGTATTCGAAGATTAATGGTACAGATTCATCCTTGATGAACTATTTGTGTTCCATTAAGGACTTCGTGCCTTGAATATATTATTACTCCGATTTTCTCGAGTTTCATCAGTATCACTATCCTCCTACACCACTGACCACTGCATATCGGTGTTCCTCTTAGGAAAACCGCATGGTGAGCAACAATTACATTGTTCTCTTGTGAGATATATAAGTACTATACTTATGGTTTTCCCAGGATAACCTATATTGGCACTTATCCAATTTGGGTTCTTAGTTTGGTATCATCCAAACGTTATGCCCGGCATACCCAAATTATTAGGAATGAGAAACCCTGTTTCTTTCCTGTTCATATCCTATATGAAATCTGTCAAACAGATTTATATGGAACCTTATTCTAAATAAGTTTTGCACTGTTAATACATATCCTGTTGAAGGAAATGATAGCTCAGAGCGACTCGTGATAAACCTTATCATGTCCAACAAAATTCGGTTTTCGTTCGGACACACCGTCTAACTGACGTGTCTCGGGAGGAGTCCTCATCTGAAAGAATACTATACTCTTTCATGTATGTTTGAAACTTACTGCTTAAGTATTTTCCATTACGGTCTTACCGTGACGGCATAATACTATAGTCGATCTGTTTATCTACTTCGTGTCGAAACTCTAATAGTTTCCGATCTGTGTTCTTCAAAAGAAACACATAACCATAACGTGATGCCACATCCGTTAAGGTCACGAAATATTCATGTTCACATCTAGCCTAGCTAGATATGGGCCCACTAACTTCACCATGAATAGGGCTAACAGATCGGTGGCACTTACACTATTACCAAGTAAGTAGTGTTTTAGGTACTTTACCTAACAAACTAGATTCGTAGACTTTATTTGAATAGTCAAATCAGTCCTAGTACCCACTCTTCAAAAGTGCGGATATACGAATCTTGTTTAATTGTGTCCCAGACAACAATGCCACAAATAAGTCTCTATTGATCAAATCAATTTGAGCTATTTATTTGTCATTTTATATGTTTTGAGATTTTAATTATATTCAAAATATAAATTCTGTTATTCACATCTAATGTGTTTATCTCAGTATCATCTTTATATAATGAAACACTTAGTGTTCTAGAATATAAAGGTTTATCCACAATGGATTAAACACTGATATAGAGATAATGTCTCTAGTCAAACTAGTTACATTATAACAGTTCCTAATTTAAGTACACACACCGAAGGGTAGTTCCTAAACTTAGGTATCTACGGTCGAAACAGCGACTTTCGTCCCGTTTCCGATTCGCAGAGCAATCTCAGCTTGAAGTCAGTATCCTGCTCAAAGCAGATTCTGAACATCAATACATATATTTTATGTACCACACTAAGTATTTAAAATCTAATTTCAATACTAGTAGTGAACATAACTTTGACAATCATTTTTAAAGTAAGAGCCTTGCCCTTTCTTTAATTCCTTCGTGTCTGCCATATCCAAATGGTAGTCACTTTGGGATATGTCAATTATCCTTTTCAATATTTCAGGAACCTTAGGCCAAGCCTTGGGTTTTTAGAATATCGAAACAATGTGCACCTCGTGCTACATGCCCAATTGCAAACTTTGACTTTTCACCTCTAGAATAGTCAAATAATTCTCTCAAGATTATTAATTGCATTTTAATACTTTTAAATCTAAAATTAGATTTATGACAAGTATATTAAATTAAGCATTAAAGTCATCATCACATAAATCTTCCAAGATTTTATGCTCTACTTATTTTGCTTAATTTTGGGCTTAAGGTATAATAAGTTATTTTATCAAATAAAGTAACCTATTATTTATTCCCAATTTGAAAATTAAATCATTTAAAATATTTTAATCCCAGATTATATTTTAAATATCCAACTTTTCAATTCTATCTTGATTACAATAGTCCAACTATTTAATCAACGATTAGTGGTACTATATATTATAATGATTATAATAGTCCAACTATATAATCAAATATAATCCAAATTAATTAACCTCAATTACATTGATTACTATAATCCAATTATAAAATCAACTGTAAACTGAAATTTAATTTCAAATATATTGATTAATATAATCCAATTATATATAATCAACTATAATACAGTCCAACTGTTTATTAAAACAACATTAAATTAGTAGTCCAACTAATACTTTTAATATATGACGAGTGATATTTGTTTGAGCGCGTATGGCGAGTAATTGAACGAATATTGCAAATTCAATTCTTGCCTCCCACTATTTTCGTCGAGCCTCTAACCCTCTGTCGAGTACTCGGAAACCGTGTTTCCTAGTGGGCTAGGATCCCGTTAAATATCACACAATCTTGACTTTGGCCAACAAATTGTATGATAATTAACTAGGTAGATCTCTAAGATCAATTGGATCTATCCAATTCCTAGATCCAGTAGGTGGACATCCAAGTCCGAAACATATATCTTATATATGCCTATATATCCAATATATAGCCTAACCTTTTTCCTCTGAATCAACTAGGCCTTGGCTTTGGCACAACAAACCTGATGATCCCAGTCAAGCGCGGACCCATTGACCATGGAAGCTTCGTAATCAATGTCGATGGACAAGAAGTGGTCTTGACTTTGGCCAACAAACCACAACTTGGACAAGACACCAATATGGAACAAAGCCTCGTGATTCAAACACATCTCGACGGACAAGGGCTTGACTTTGGCCAACAACCCATGCCAATCTAGGATCTTGAGTAAGAATCACTCAATGGAAGGAAAAGACGCATGATATTTGATGAGGGCTTTTCGCGTGCAAATTGGCTACCAATTTCATTATCTTTGTTAAGGTCTCATCATCATACACCCTTAAACATGCATTCTAAATACATAATAAAGCGAGTATGAAAATAAATAATAATGATATGCGGATGGATACTTAACACATTGATCCTAGATCAAATCTCTCCCTTTCTCACTCAAGCTAGCACTTGTATTACTTCTACCCGTTACACTACACTTCTAAAGAAACCTCATTTACATTGAGGGGAATAGGTGAGAAGAGAATACAAAGAGAATAAAGGTGATAAGGCTGGACACGCAGGTCCAATTTAATAAATCGAATTTATTACAACAATTTCCAAAATTGCCCCACCCGACTAATATCCATCCGATATACATTATTCATTCATCACAACCACGTATTCACACATAAGCATGCTATCAATCAATCTAATCAAATTAATTAATCTGATAATTATGTGATCATCCAATGTTCAAACAACGATTTGATTTTGCTCGAGTCAAACTCGTTTTGCGAATAAGTACTCAAAGTACGAATTCTTGAATTAATTAAACTACATAATTAAATCCAATTTAACATGTATTTAATACTAATTCACTATTCAATTCCAAATTAAATATTACACTTTATTTAATAAACCTTTAACGACTTAAATTCCAAATTTAATCGCGTCGGACTCAAAGCCCGATTAACGTCCAACGTCAATTCAATTCAAGTCTAATGGGCTTTAATTAATTCTTTAAGGCGTGGGCTTCGACAACCAAAGCCCAATCAAGGAGTACCCCATAAGCCCAGAAATCAATTTAGGCCCATTAGGCCCAATTAAACTTTAAAGGTTTATAAGTTGCATTTGGGCTTTATGGTAGTGGTTTGGGCCCAATTGGATCCAATCCATTTGGCCTAAACCCAACTTGATAAAATCAAGCCCAATAAGCCCAATTACAACATTAGAAGCCCAAATCCAATTTAAGGCCTAAATAACTAAATTACATGAATCCAATTCCGCAATTTAATTACCTAAAGTGCATTACATGATTAATCACCCAAATCAATATTTCCAAAACATGAAATAGTCCAATTAATCATGTTCATTATCATCATCACATGTCCAACACATAAATGAAAAAATCAAACCCATTTTACATGCTACTTAGTCTCGGCCAAGGGAGTGATTTTGTGTCCGATTTGGTTTCAATCCAATCGAACCCACAATCGACATTAAATCACCATCCAATTGATTTCATACACATCCAATGTCAAAAATCAATTACCAAGACATTCAAGGGCATTCACCTATTCGGCCAACATGAGAATTTTGGGGATTTATGTTCAATTCAAAATTCAATCCAATGACTTCAAATTAACATCATCCTACATGATTCTAACTCATCCAATGAATCAAAATCAAAAAATTCCAAGAATTCCAAATTCATCCACATTCGGCCAAGGTAACATTTTGGGGAAAATTGATCCAATCACATTTTGTTGAAATTGATCAAATCAATATTCATATAACATATTAAGCATGCTCAACATCCAATTTTATAAAATCATGCTCAAATACAAAATACCCAATTTTAAGCCCTACAATTTTTCATGCTTGAACCTATAGCTCTTGATGCCATTGTTAGTTTTATCTAGGTCCCAAGATCAAACAAGCAATGAAACATGTGTGAACACATCAACGGAGGTAGCGGAATACTCACATCGATCGGTGAGAGACGAATCGGCAACAAACGAAGTTGATTTTCCCTTGCAAAAAACGCAACTGCAGTGCAGTCCACTGCCTTGACTGTTTCAGTTTTGAGTTGAGAAATGGAGCTCCAAGCTTCATCGAATGGTTCCCGACTCATGGGTGAACCTCCCTACCACCTTCGCAAGTCTCTCGGAGTGCTAGCTCTTCTTGATTTTGCCACAAAATCAAGCACATTGCTTCCCAAACTCACGCCCAAACCAGAGGAACCAGTGAGCATTTCTGCCCATTTTGGCGTGAAACATGATGGAGAGAGAGAGGGAAAAGTGTGTATATGGGTTAGTAAATGATTTCCAAAATCACTTTATATATTTTTCATAAAAATAATCAAACAATTACTAATCAATTAATCAAAATCAAAAAGTAAATGCTTTACAACAACCAAACGCTATTCCACCACCACATCAACTATTCATTTTACTTTAATAAAGTGATGTGTGTCTTTCAATCAATCAATCACATCAATCAATCACATCACTCAAAGTGACATTTGATTTGACGATTGATGTGACGAATGATTTGACGCTTGATGTGACTTGCGTTGCCGCACTCGAATTCGAAATACGAATGCGCTCGCAATCACACTCGGGCTCGGGTACGCTAATTCCCAATTAGCGAGTTTTCCGTTGCGTCGTAATTAAAGGATTACGCCTAGCGAATTCACTATTCACGTCGCTAACAATTAATTCTAAATTAATTCGTTCGCCCGAATTAAAATCTAATTTTAATTCCGCGTCGAAATCTAATTTCGTTTAATATATCGAATATATTAATTTACCGATTAATTCCAAATTAATCATTCTCTCTCTTTTAGACGATATTTTATCCTAGATAAAATATCTCCGTAATTAATCCTAGATTAATTTTCTCTCTCATCAAATTAATCCCAGATTAATAAATGTGCGAGTCATGCGTCATCGGTGGATCACTGGGAAGCGACCCATGAGATCCCCGGATATGTTGGCAGTAAATACGGTCGTCGGAGTATCCGAATCACGTACGTACCAAGTACTATGTTCTACCCGTATCTACACCTAGATTTACGAACAAGGTTGGCTTCTAGCAAAGCACCAAGTCTACCCAATTCTCCGGTCATATTCATCTAAGATATTTTAAGATCTATATCAAGCGTAGTATACCAAGTATTATGTATATCGGTCCAGTATCGGATAGTCACGTGCTAGGGCTGGGGCTGGATAAGTGTCTGCCCCGTCCGAAGCACATATCGGATGTCTGGTAACTAGTCTCTATAATCGGATATACATGACCTTGTCATAATATCCCGATGGCCGGCCAGCACTTAAGAGCACTAATTCCGTATCCTGCGTGACATCATCTCCACTATGACTGGAGTGATACTTCCGTCTTGACATTACACACCCAATACTCTACGATTCTCAATATACCCAGCATTGGCGTACACAGAACCGGTTAGAGTCCTGGACGACCTCAACTAAAGTATATTGATTGTCGTAAGCATTAGCGGTGCAAGTCTCAGGTTAAGACCATACACACCTACCCTGATGTCGGACTCCCATAGACACATAGTCATAATACCAATGGGATTCCGAGGGGTCTATCCAGAGCGAAGCTGTTTCCCGTACCATCGGTGAAACACAACCTCCTATAGCACTTGCATGAGTATCCAATACCCAATATATGAGAACTATGCTGTTGTGCCCTCACAACACGCACAAGTGCAATACTAGCCTATTCCGCATTATCGATGTCCAGTCTCGATAATACTACGACTAGGGATATTTAATGATTAATCCTTCGTGGACTGATACTGTCTCATATCATCTCAATCCAGGAACTAATCATATGGACCTCTCTTCATTTATATATCTAAGGTGATCTAATCACAAATGATGAGAGTGCAATTTCCTTGTCACATAGTTAATTTGTACAACATCACTATGATATGTACAAATAGTGACGCTATGGGTCATATTATCCAACAGCCGAGACCCCATGCCCACACACAACATTCTGTTGGGGTTGGTGCTCAGAGCGTCAATTCCTGGTTGTATTTCTTTGAGAATACTACTGTAAAACTTTATTATTTTGAATAATATACGCAGATTCTGTAATATAATGTATCTTTTAATATGGTAAAGACGTAATGACCTTATAATGACTAGTCATGATGCTGTTGCAAAAGCGTCGCAACTGACATTGAGTTGTATCATGACATTGTTATTCTCAGACAGTTCCTGGTCAATGTTTGCACTACTTGGTCAGTATAGTAAACCCGTTGAGACCGGTACATGTCGTATACTGGAATATATGATTCCAATGGTTTATTAATGAACCATGAGTCTTGGAGATTCGTATACGTGTAGGTGTTTATAGTGGATAAACACTGAACGACTCACCGAAGATTCTTAATGGATGGTACACTAACGTCAATAAGAATCTTCTCGAGTTGAGTAACATTTGTGATTCTTCGACTTGAGATACCATTGTGGGCGCATGAGACATCTTCCACACTTAGATGGCAGTCACGTCACCGATCTATTTAGATCACCTTCGCCTGTTCGTTGGGTATGGATAGATCCTCAGGGTGTCCTGTGTGTATCGAGATAGGATCCGTCAGTTCTATGTACAGAGCATAGGTAGTCCATATGATTAGTAATCAGATAAAAACCATGGGCCCGTGGTACACTTTAGAAGTCAGTTCTAAGTGTTCTCTTTTGGAGATTTCTAATAGAGACGTCGACGGGATTGTCCCTATAGAGATTTGACGTTTACATCTATATCTTTGGGATATATCCAGATACCTGTGACGGAGGAATTATACATATGCCATTACCTCGACCTGTATGATTCAGCGAGATTATCCGTCGTCGTCATAATTTACGGGTGGGTAAATTATGGACTCGAAATTGGTTTTCGTGATGGATATGCCTGAATCTAGAGAGTCTCACTAATAAAATATACTCGTAGAGCACTATGGCAACATTTATAAATAATACTGATTATTTATAAGTCGTTTAAAGGTTAAACACAAAAGTACATGTGTAGGGACCCAATAGTCATTTCGTAATGTTTGTGTATTTGCATTTAATGTTAGATTTTATCAAATACACATTAATTAATTGTCAAATTGAGATATTTGACTAATATCATAAATATATATGTATTTGATATTTAATGTAAATATAATACATATATTTAATATATTTGTATTTAAATAATTATTTAATTGTTAAATAATTAAATTAATTATATATAAATATCCTAAGTTATGATATTTATTTAAAATGACTTAGTTGCCTTTGTTGACTTTAAAATTTTCATTAAATGGTTTGATGATTAAAGTTAACAAGTTGATAAAGGCTTTAATGAAACATTGAAAAAAATATCATGATATTTTCTATTACCACAATTTCGGCCAAGGCATAAGTTGGAGGTATAAATTGTTTGTTTCATTTTTAGGGTTTTATTAAGAAAAAACACTCATCCAAAAACTCCATTAAAAGAAGACAATGAAGCTTGAGAGAAAGAAAAGGAAAAACAAAGAAAAGCTTGGTTTTTAGTAAGTATTTCCAACTTGCCATTAGAGAGAAAAATGTTCATCTTGTTGTTGGCTTCATCTTGTGACGTTCTTATGTTTTTCTATTCTTTATTCTTTGTGTTTTTGGAGGATGGAATTTTTAGGATAGGGTTATGCATGTATAAAGATCATAAAATGTTTCTAAGGTGTTAATTAACATTCTTTTGATGGTTTGAGAAACTAGTTGCCATTCTAGAGTTATTGACCCACTCTTAAATGATCTAGAATTGTTCTATAGTTATTTCATTGTGGTGAGGCTTGATTGGTATTGTAGAAAATTGATTGAAGTGTTGGATTTAATCAATTTGGTCTAGTTTGTCCAATTTGTTGAAATTAAAAATTAGGGTTTAAGACCACTTCCAAGTTTGGGGCTTTTCATTTATGTTGTTTATTTGGATGTTTATATGATGCATATAAAATATTGGGTTGATTGGATTTCATCTTAATGTGTTTTGAACATATAAAGTGCAAAATGCTCAATTTCCCCCTTTAGGAGGCTCTCGGCCTTGGCACTATATTTAGGGATTTTATGTTGCAATTTTTATTTGATATGTATGACATGTTAAATTCATCTTAGAAATGATTTAGAATCATCCAAAATTGTTTAGAACAATTTAGGACTAAAATGAACAAAATGTACAGTTTTGGGGTAATTCGGTAATTACCAAGAAATATGATTTCTTGTGTAATTTTTCAGAATTTGATAATTGGATAATTAAATAAATAAGTTTATTTAATTGATTCGAGAAAAAGTTTTGAAATCGGAAAATTGTGATTTTCCACTGTTCCGCTGCGTTACTAGATTTCCGCCTTAAAACCCCTTCAAAATTGTATCAGAGCAAGTCTGATTCTGGATAGCCTAATATGATTAGCCCTTTAAATTCAATGTTTAATCTTGTTGTCTTGACTTTATACATGCTTGTTTTAATCTAATTTGATTAGATTTAGGGTGTATGACACTTTGCGGAAAATCCATAATTAATAAGGTTTAAATGTAATTATGTATTTGATGCATGTTATATGGTCCGTCTTGTCAATACGGTTTATGAATATTTCTCTGTGACTACATCTGAGACCGTGCCTCTGCTGTGAGGGTGTAGCCGATAGAGATTTATTTATACCGGATGTATGACAGTACTAGATAAATTCAAGCGAAAGCGCAATCCTGAATGTGCCCTAGCTGTCAGGGTTACGCAAGTAGCTTGAGTTTATCATTGATGAGTTTAACCTTGGTACGTCTCCTTGTGGGCCTGCCTTAGCAGTCACAACGAGAAACTACCAGGACCAGAAACCAAGGAGTCACTTTTATGTGATTGACATATAAGTTGTCTACCTGATGAATATACGTAGGCGAGACCGTGCCTCTGCTGTGAGCTGAAATATATTCATGGGATCCACCTTTCACTATTTATATTTAATTTAATTATTAAATCTTTGTATTCTCTTTGGGGATTACAGTATTGCATGATTTAGTGGGAGAGGTATTTTTAGAATAAAAATCCATGATCTAGTTAATGCTTTTATGATATTATATTAAACTGCTTTATTTTCTGCTAACCGTTTTTCGTGATCTATATGATAGATTTGCGATGGCGGCACCATCCACTAATCAGTTTGTGCGTATGCTTGATGCGAACAAACTTAAAGGCACAGAGAACTTCGTTGATTGGGACTTGGATTTGAGGATTGTCCTCAATTCCGAGAAGTTTGGATATGTTCTTGAGGGTCCGTTGCCCCTTGCTGTGGCAGAGGACGCAACACCGGAGGAACACCAAGTTTTTCAAGCTTGGAAAGATGTTGACTTAAAAGTTAAGTCATATATATTAAGTTCATTGTCTCCGGGACTCAAGAAACAATACTATGGCATGTCAGATGCGTATAGTATGATGACACGATTAAGAAAATCGTTTGAGAACCAAGAACAAGTTGTTGTTCACAAGGTCACAATGGAACTGTTCCATGCGCGATTGGATGAGGGGAAAGCTGTTAGCCCGCATGTTCTTCAGATGATCGATTTGATCGATCAATTGAGGTAACATAATCTCATTCTGAATGACGTTCTCGGTAGGAGTGTCATTCTTGGTTCACTCCCAGCTTCTTATCGCCAGTTCGTGATGTACTTCAACATGAACATGATTATCTGTACCTACCATGAGCTGTATAGTGTTGGGGTTGAGGCTCAGAGCGCCAATTCCCGGTTGTATTTCTTTGGAATACTACTGTAAAACGTCATTATTATGAATAATATAAGCAGTTTCTGTAATATAATATATCTTTTAATATGGTAAAGACGTAATGACCTTAGAATGACTAGTCATGATGCTATTGCAAAAACGTCACAACTGACATTGAGTTGTATCATGACGTTGTCATTCTCAGACAGTTCCTGGTCAAGGTTTACACTACTTGGTCAGTAAAGTAAACCTGTTGAGACCGGTACATGTCGTATATTGGAATATATGATTCCAATGGTTTCTCAATGAACCATGAGTCTTGGAGACTCGTATAGATGTGTAGGTGTTTATAGCGGATAAACACTGAACGACTCACTGAAGATTCTTAATGGATGATACACCAACGTCAATAAGAATCTTCTCGGGTTGAGTAGCACTTGTGATTCTTCGACTTGAGATACCACTGTGGGCGCATGATACATCTTTCATACTTAGATGGCAGTCACGTCACCGATCTATTTAGATCAGACCTCCGCCTGTTCGTCGGGTGTGGATAGATCTTCAGGGTGTCCTGTGTGTATCGAGATAGGATCCGTCATTTCTATGTACAGAGCATATGTAGTCCATATGATTAGCAATCAGATAAAACCATGGGCCCGTGGTACACTTTAGAAGTCAGTTCTAAGTGTTCTTTTTAGAGATTGCTAATAGAGACGTCAACGGGATTGTCCCTATAGAGATTTGACGTTTACATCTATATCTCTGGGATATATCCGGATACCTCTGACAGAGGAATTATACATTTCCATGACCTCGACCTGTATGATTCAGCAAGTTTATCTGTGGTCGTCATAATTTTCGGGTGGATAAATTATGGACACGAAATTGGATTTCGTGACGGATATGCCTGAATCTAGAGAATCTCACTAATGAAATATACTCGTAGAGCACTAGGGAAACATTTATAAATAATATTGATTATTTATAAAGTCGTTTAAAGGTTAAACGAAAAATACATGTGCTGGGACCTAATAATTATTTCCTAATTTTTGTGTATTTGCATTTAATGTTAGATTTTATCAAATACACATTAATTAATTGTCAAATTGAGATATTTGACTTATATCATAAATATATATGTATTTGATATTTAATGTAAATATAATACATATATTTAATATATTTGTATTTAAATAATTAATTAATTATTTAATTGTTAAATGATTAAATTAATTAAAATATAAATGTATTAAAGTTATGATAAATTGTTGAGATGACTTAAAGATGCCTTTGTTGACTTTAATTAATTCATTAAAGTGTTAATGATCACAATTTTTGCAAGTTGACAAGTTGGCATTATTAAAACAAATTAAAAATATATCTTGATATTTTTCTTTGAGATTTTCGGCCAAGCTAAATGGTCCAAGGGTTGGATATTTTTCATTAACCAAAATCTTATCCAAAACTCCATTAAAACAAAAGAAAAGAAGCTTGGGAGAAAGAAGAAGAAGAAAGACAAAGATAAAATTAAAGAAAGCTTGGAATTTAGTGAGTATTTCCAACTTGCCATTAGAGAGAAAAATGTTTCTCTTATTGTTGGCTTCATCTTGTGATGTTCTTAAGTTTTTCTATTCTTTATTCTTTGTGTTTTTGGAGTATGGATGTTTGAGTATAGGGTTGAGCATGTATTAAGATTATAGAATGCTTATAAGGAGTTAATTAGCATTCTTTTGTTTATTTGATAAACTTGTTGCCATTCTAGAGTTATTGACACACTCTTAAATGACCTATATTTGTTCTATAGTTATTTAATTGTGGTGAGGCTTGATTGGTGTGGAAGAAACATGATTGAAGTGTTGGATTTTACTAATTTGGTCTAATTTGTCCAATTTGATGAAATTGAAAAATTAGGTTTTAAGACCACTTCCAAATTTGGGGCTTTTCATTTATGTTGTGTATTTGGATGTATATTTGATAAATATAAAATATTGGGTTGACTGGATTTCATCTTCATGTGTTTTGAACATGTAAAGTGCAAAATGCACAATTTGCCCTCCATTAGGGGTTCTCGGCCTTGGGACAATTTTGAGGTTTTTTGTTGCAATTTGTATTTTGAAATTTAGGAAATGTTAAATTCATCTTAGAAATGATTTAGAATCATCCAAAATTGTTTTGAACAATTTAGGACTAAAATGAACAAAATGCAAAGTTTTGGGGCAATTTGGTAATTACACAAAAATTTGATTTCTTGTGTAATATTTCATAATTTAATAATTAGGTAATTAAATAAATAAGTTTATTTAATTGATCCGAGAAAAATTTTTTGAAATCGGAAAATTTTGATTTTCCACTGTTCCGCTGCCTTACCGGATTTCCGTCATAAAACCCCTTCACATAGGATGTTGCTCACGACGGAAGAGGACCTCAAGAAGGGAGTACCGACTCGCCCTCCAAGACCTACTTCACTTTCTGCTTCTTCCCAAACTTGGTCAAAGGGAAAGAAGAAGAAGGGTTTCGGTCCTCAACCACAGACAACGATAGCTAAGCCCAAGAGGGCTTCTGATGACAAGTGCCATCACTGTAGCAAAGTCGGGCACTGGAAAAGGAATTGTCCTGACTACATTACCCAGCTGCGGAAGGAGAAAACATCTACATCAGGTACATTTATTTTTCCAGTTATTGATATATCTTTGGCTTGTGAAGCCGTTACATCCACCTGGATTTTAGATTCTGCTTGTCCCATTCACATTTGCAATTCGTTGCAGGTGCTGAAGGAAAGTAGGAAATTGAAGCCTGGAGAGATACAATTGCGATTCGGGAGTGGAGACTCTCTGGATGCAGTTACAGTGGGAGTATGCGAGATCATTTTACCGAAAGGGACACTTTTGTTATATGACTGTTATTTTGTACCTGGATGTGTAGCTAATATTATATCTCTTTTTATATTGGATACAGAAGGCTATCATATTAATATTAAGAACTGTTCTTTGTATTTATATGATAAACGTAATATTCAGATCCTTTGTTGTCCAAATAAGCAGAAAGTGAAGTAGGTCTCGAAGGGCGAGTCGGTACTCCCTTCTTGAGGTCCTCTTCAGCCGTGAGAAACATCCTATGCAGCTCATGGTAGGTACAGATAATCCTGTTCATGTTAAGGTACATCACGAACTGGCGATAAGAAGCTGAGAGTGAACCAAGAATGAAACTCCTACCAAGAACGTCATTCAAAATGAGATTATGTTACCTTAATTGATCAATCAAATTGATCATCTGAAGAACATGCGGGCTAACAACTTGCCCCTCATCCAATCGCGCATGGAACAGTTCCATTGCGACCTTGTGAACAACAACTTGTTCTTGGTTCTCAAACGATTGTCTTAATCATGTCATCATACTATACCCATCTGACATGCCATAGTATTGTTTCTTGAGTCCCGGAGACAGTGAACTTAAGATATAAGACTTAACTTTTAAGTCATCATCTTTCCAAGCTTGAAAAACTTGGTTCCTCCGGTGTTGCGTCCTCTGCCATAACAAGAGGCAACAGACCCTCAAGAACATATCCCAACTTCTCGGAATCGAGGACAATCCTCAAATCCAAGTCCCAATCAACGAAGTTCTCTGCTCCTTTAAGTTTGTTCGCATCAAGCATACGTGCAAACTGATTAGTGGATGGTGCCGCCATCGCAAATATATCATATAGATCACGAAAAACGGTTAGCAGAAAATAAAGCAGTTTAATATAATATCATAAAAGCATTAACTAGATCATGGATTTTTAATCTAAAAATTTCCCTCCCACTAAATCATGCAATACTGTAATCCCCAAACAGAATACAAAGATTTAATAATTAAATTAAATACATATAGTGAAAGGTGGATCCTATGAATATATTTCAGCTCACAGCAGAGGCACGGTCTCGCCTACGTATATTCATCAGGTAGACAACTCATTT